>JASANG010002491.1:0-42500 GCA_030248215.1 Enoplolaimus lenunculus
GGATTGAAATGTTAGCAAATTTGACACGAAATAGTCCAACGTTTGATCAACAACGTATCGCTGCTGAGCTTCAAGCATCAAGAGAAGACAGTAGTAGTAGTAGTAGCGGATATATATTTTTTATTCTTGTAACAACTTCGCCAAATTTAAATTATATTCAAAAATGTTCAGTAATATCGGCCGCCAGGAACAATCCAAGTTATTTAGTAGTAATTTTGTATCCACACGCAACTCCTGGAGATATAGGTTTAGACGAACCAAATGTTGTCGCCATAAGGTACATTTCACCAAGTTCAATTCTTGTTGGAACCCCATTATTTGAATGGTATTCCAAACAGCGTTTGCGAGTATCTCAATACTATCTTTACCACTTATCGGACGCCCTTCGACTGGCGACGCTGTATCATTTTGGTGGCATTTATTTAGATTTCGACATGATTACACTTCGAAGTTTTGATGAAACTTTTGATTTTAATATCGGTTACGAAAGTTACAATAGCAAAAATGTGAACAGTAGCAGCAGCAGCAGCAACAACAACAACAACAACAACAACAACAGCAACAACAACAACAGCAACAACAACAACAACAACAACAACAACGACAACAACAACAGCAACGACAACAACAACAACAACAACAACCACAACGACGACAACAACAACAGCAACGACAACAACAACAACAACAACAACAACAACAACAGCAACGACAACAACAACAACAACAACAACAACAACAACAACAACAACAACAACAACAGCAACGACAACAACAACAACAACGACGACAACAACAACAACACCAACAACGGCAGTAGCAACAACAACGCCAACAGCAGCAGTAGGAACAACCCCAACAACAACAACAACAACAACAACAGCAACAACAGCAACAACAACAACAACAACAACAACAACAACAACAACAAAAACAACGACAACACTGTTGTGAACGGCGCTTTTATGCATTTTGCATCGCGACGCCATCCGTTTCTGTTACTGGCAATGAAATGGTTTGTCAATGATTATGAAGATGAATGGGGACATCAAGGTCCACAACTATTAACACGCGCGGTTACTCGGTATCGTAATCTTCCCAAATTATTGAATGAATTTGATCAACTTGCCGTGTACAACCACCAAACCAAACCAATCATAGCAAATGAGTTTATGACCGGTTTACCGCATATTAAAATCGCTCCACCAAACGTATTCTACCCAATCCATTGGTCGGAAGCAACGAAAACATTTGAAGCTCGGTACAGTGAAATTTTGTCAACAAAATTAGCCAACGCAGCCACGTATCATACGTGGAATGCGTTAACTGCAGGACTTGATGTTGAACCAAAATCACTTATCAGTAAGTTACTAATTCAGCAGTGTAATTTTGACGCGTTCTAAATCGACAATGGTGCTCCGAGTAGGGATGCAACATCGAACCACGAGTCGAATCCGAAGATTTGTTGAAAATGAATAGTGCCGTGAGCCGGACCCAGAATTTTTCAATACAACAATTGAAGCAAAATTTTGCGTGCGAAGTGTTAGGATAACTCTAACATCGGTTTAGTCTTAGAGTTACCGTTACATTTCGCACGTAAAATTTTGTCTTGACTGTTATACGGTAGGCTTAAACTACTTTTGGTTTCCCTTAAACACTTAAATTAAAGCCAACGGCACATTCTGCAAGTGGCATAAAACCCACTACCCTAATCGCGACAGGTCACCGCCGCTGGCGGTGCGCAAAAGAGCAGCCACATCGTTCATAGCAACGCGTTTGGTTCTATAAGACTGTTTTACTCGAATATGTGTAGCACCAATTACCGGTCAGTAAAATGCTTTTAACCCCAAGCCAGCAGCAAGAGCTGCGCTCATATTTAGCTCGCAAGTAGGACCGCCCAAAAACCGAAACAAGCGTGTCATATTTCAAAGTTGTCAGTTCTCTGGTTCAAAAGTTGACGATGCTGTGCCCATTTGAGAATATGTACACCCTTGCTAAAATTACAATGCATGATGTACTTGGCTGTAGGCGTAAATGTATGCGTCTATGAGGTATCATTGCACGCCCGGATCGTTAGTCGCAGATACAACCGGTGACCTGCGCGTTGGGTGACCAATTAGATTAGCACGGTTGTCTGACTCTGTAAAGTTTATTGATATCCGGTTGCTGAGACGTCTTGGAGACCGTCTCTTTGCAAACACTTTTTTTCTCAGGGTACTCATTTCAGAAATTTTTTCATATTCTTTGTAACCTTGAATGTCTTAGAATAATTATCTAGAATTTGAAATATTTTCCAAAAACACTCGTAAGACAATTATAACTTGTTTTCTTGGTAGCTCCCGTTTTTATGTAATGGTAGAAAATTATTTTCATACTTTCCGTTTGAATTTCGCATTATGAAACAGCATTACTCAGAGTCTTAGACGTTTCTCACATGAATATTTTCTATTTCCACTGAGACCTACTTGTATGCTGGATTTGAACTCCTGTGACTGGAGCGGGAGGCGTATACCATCACCACTCAGCTATAGGAGCTTGACGCTCGAGCCCGAGGGGGCTCTCACGTCTTGTGGTGATTTAGTACTATGTATACGTGCAGCAATTGTTAAACACGGTGCGATATATACTATTTAACGTATATACACTGCGCTGAGTTGCCTACAGGCAACGAAATGTGAGAAGGGGCTAAAGCTTTTGTAAACAACGACGAGTATGGTGAGTGCAGTGGTACAGTTGGTTAGTGAATTTAATGGCACTTAGATGGTCTGGTTTGGCTCCCCAATAGCTCCTGTAAAAATATTTTATAAATTTTTGTTTCAACTAAAAATTGTTAAAATGGCACATTTAATGCTCTAAGATTTTCTGATGGTTCCAAGAAATAAAAATTTTCCATGTTAGCTAATGCTTAAACATGAAATTAATATACCTTGCCGCAATAAATTTGTTCCTGCCATCATGCTTTTTAAGGCCCCGTGTTATTGAAGAGGTGTCTAGGTTTCTGGTGGGTCTATAAAAGAGTAGATTTAGATTCTAGATTACATTTTTTGCGTTGTCTTAGGCTTAATCTTAGGCGTAGGAACTCATTTTTGCAACGCTTAGGCTTACACTAAGGCTCAAGAATGCGCTTAATCCACTGTTAGGTTCATTAAAGTAACATTGGCCTTTTTTACATATTTAGTGAGCATAGAATAAACGGCCAATGTAAATAACGGGGGCGAAACAGTTTTATAAGCATATTCCTTAAGCCGATGATTAACCCAGTGCCTAATCCTATGTCAAGCCTAAGCCTAAGCGTAAGAATGAGTTTATTCCTAAGCCTAAGCCTAAGCCTAATAGTCTAAGCCAGGTAAAAAATAAGTGTTAAGCTTAAGCTTTCTCTATTATAGTCCCACGGAAAAACGTTCCCGCCCCTGATCTTTACATGGGCCGTACAAACTATAAACTTAAACAAACATATGTCAATCATATTTGTTAAAAAATTTATGCTTTAGAATTCTGTTCTCATCCCACTTTTCTAGTATTTTGACGATGTATATGCATAAGTTAAACGCCGGACGTTTCACAGTAAGACGATTTTTTATTTTGTTTAAGCCTCAAAGGTTTTGGTTTAGGCTTAGGCTTGCTTTTAGATATAGCCGTAGGCATGAATTTTACTTCAGTATTCGTATACAGGACCTGTTCTTTGCATTGGTATATTTTATTCAACAATTTACATATTTTTGTTATACATAAAAGGCTGTTTCTGTCATGAATCAGATTAATCATAGCGTTTTTAATGCCTACTCAGATTGAAATATGAAGCAGTCTCAAATCAACAAGAATAAAGTCAAAAACTCGAGTTTATGTATACACTTCAAAATACCTGTAGCCTATCATTCTGAGGCAACTGAAACGTTGGTTTTATACAAAATAGACTTGTATAAGTTTCTTAAAAGTTAGGAACCGAAACTGTTACAGCTCAATTTTGCTAGCCAATCAGCAGCTCTGCTGCAGTAACTCAGCCGGCAAACGTAAAAAACAGGGGCGGAACAGTATTATAAGCATGTTCCTAAGTCTTAACGTTAGCCTATACCTGAAGCTGTAAGAAATGATCACAGTCCTACGCGTAAAGTCTAAGCTTAAGCCAAGTACAAACAACTCTTTTCTCAGTCCACAGAAAAACGTTGCGCCCTTCTTCCTTACAGGGCCACTCAGCCTAACTGCACCTTGCTACCACCTGAGTTGAGAGTACGGCGGGAATTTCAGCAATCAGTTGACGCAATAGCTTACAGGTTCATATACCCTAGCGGGCTGACGAGAAGTCAATTTTCTCAAGATCTGTACATGATAGAATTACATCTAGCATGCAAATCGTTACAGGTCTGGCTACAAATCTCAAACATACGTCGACACAAGCTCTATCAAAACCTTAAACATCTGCAATATGCTTAATTTGCTGCATTTCGTAAAACTTCACCAAAATAATACATGACAGTTCGGTCCCTGGTCTACAACGTGAAACCGGAGAGGCAAAAGTGCTGAAGCCTGAACCTAAGGTCAACGAAACTAAGCCGGAGCCAAAGGTGAGACAAAGTTAGTTAGTAGCAAAATGATGGTTAATTAGTTGGAACTCTAGCCAATATCTGCAAAAGGTTGTTAAGTTGTTAGCATGATTTAGTATAGTTACTTAGGCCCATGTATACAAACAGGGCCAGAACTGGTACATAAGCATATTCTGAAGCCTAAGCCTAAGCAAAAAATTTGAGTCTTAACAGCTTAAACTGACACTATTACAGCTGCTCCAGAAAACAAATCCGGTCCTGTTATATACATGAGCCGTTACCTGCAGTTAGAAGTGCGCTGTTCGTCAAAATTTAACAAAAACGATAGGACACAATATTGTCTCAAACTCCCGAGTTTGTTTAGCTTGCGGTAAGCATTTTCATTTGGGTTCCACCGAATTTCTCATTTTTGATTCTTCATTTAGGTACAACTTGTATCTATTGGTAATCCAAAACGATATTTTGTATTGAAACATCTAAACTGCACGATAATCTAACCCTAGATATCCAGTGCGAGTCTACTTTGAGGTTTTTGTTTGTGTACCTCAAGGGTAATGTGTTCTAACATACACCGTGTGGTTCCTTTTGTGAAACTTTTTGCCGCCGTATGGTATGTCACAACAACAACAACCATGAGCTCATCGGGTCCACTAAACATGAAATTTTTAACCCTTTTTAGGAACGTGTTCCAGATTAAGTATTTAAACTCAACTGTAAAATAAAACTATCTGCAATTATAACCTGTGTTTTGCAATGTTTGAAAGCTATGGGATACTTAGCTGCATCATCGATAGGGAAACTGGCTGCATGTAAAGGTCATGGGCGGAACGTTTTCCCGTGGGACTTGTTTCTGCCCCTGTTCTTTACATCTACCGGTATATTGATTATATCGAAATTTTAGAACTTTTATTTTACCCCAAAAATTAGCGTTTATTAAATTATCGCATTACAGATCCCAATGCGCCTTGCGTAATAAAAATTGCAGAAATAATATTAAATTATTGCAACTGTGTCACATAAAACTTGCAAAAATTGTCGTATTAAATCTTTACGTTTGCGTTATTTTTCAGCATTCTGCGAGTTTCTGAGAATACCGCGCGCAGCAAGTCACCTTACGCTGAATATAATAACATCCCTATCTGTATGATCATCCTGTCAGTAAAAGGCATGCCGTCATATTGATTTTTCTCTTCCACAGAATTATATTTTACGATCTTCGAATAAATCAAAACTTTTTTTCTTAAAACCATACTAGAGTTCTACGCGTTTTAGATTTTAATTTTAAATTTTATATGCTTGTGTCTACTCTTACTTTTTATTAACGCGAAAATTTATTCAGTATTTATATTCGGATTGATACATTTTTTCTCAATTTTGTGATTATTCAGTAAAAAATTGTTTGCATAATTCACTTATTTATTTGCGGGTTATCTGCCCCTGGCTTAGTTGTTTTGCACAATCCAGTTGAAATAGTTCATAGGTCATGTGATACACCTGTTAACACCTGTGCAAAAGGTTTTATATTACAGCCGGCGCCCGATCTGACAGTATTAGTTTGTGTAATGAATTTATTAATAGCTTGTTGTTTAATAACCACACCGAGCATTTGTGATAATTAAACGGTTAAACTAAAATTGATTTAAAAAACCTACATATAAAGAGACAATAAGACTGCAGGATTTACAAAATAGGAAGCTTAAGATTAAGCTTAGGGTGAGGCTCAATCCTAGCATTAGGATTAGCTTTATGTTCAGGCATACGCTTAGGTTTAGGCTTATTTTTAGGCTCAGCAGACCAGTATAGTTAAGACGTGCCATTTGGGCCATTTTGGCAACACTAGCAAAATCTGTAAAAGTGTTTTACAGTAATCCTCCATTACAAAAATTCAACCGGAGTGAAGGTCCATTTTGTGCCCAAGCCAAATCTGGAATGAAACTTCCACACTGTAAATTCCAATGAGTTGATTAATCAATTCAGTTAGCGAGTTGGTTATTTCTGAATTAATATCAGTACACATTAAGTTCACTCTGAATTGAGTTGATTTTCACTTTGAGTTGAGTTGACTCTGGGTGAATTGCTTAATTAACTCAGAATGAATTGAATCAAGTCAAAATTCTGAGTTCTGATAGTCCTAACTCAGACTGAGTGGATTCAACTCATTCTGAATTAAAATCAACTCACTGAAATCTGCAGTGCAGGAGCAGATGGGCTCTCATTTTTCATACACCTGCTTACAGAATCTTCTTATGTGCATACAGGTAATTTTGACGAACTTATTATTTATTTCACGAGAATAAAACAAGCCATGTAAGCTGAGTTGCATGAAAAACAGCGTTTCAACAATATTGAAAACATTAATAATATGCTTAATTGTAATATTGGTCATTTGTCAACGAAAAACGCATGATATTATGTTTGACTCAACAAAACAAATCAGCCGCTAATGTATTTGAAATCGTTTTTAATTTTATCATCGCGCCTTACGTCAGTAATTCTTGTAGCGGTTTGGCTGTTTGAACGACTGATGACAGAGTTCTGTAATGCTCAAGATATATACCAACAAATCAAATCATGTTAGTTGTTACAGTGACGTGATGACAATTTTAGATTAGCACTGAGAGCCGGTACTGAAAAAACGACTAAAACATGTGTCCATGTTACTTTATGGGACGTCCAGGTTTCTGGTATGTCTACAACAGAGTAGGTTTAGATTCTAGATTACATTTTGTGCTTAGGCTTAGGCTTAACCTTAGGAACTCGTTTTTGCAACGCTTAGGCTTAGGCTTAGGCTTAGGAATACGCTTAATCTACTGTTACGCCTCTTAAAGTAACATTGGCCAAAATATTTGTTCTTGAATGGACAGGCCGTTAACGATTAAAGCAGCGTATATAACTAACAAAAGTACTTATAATTGGGATCGTGCGATCTATGGTCTCTCTTTATTGTAGTGTTTGTATGAGATATGAACCAGAAAATCTTGTCTGCGTTATTTGAAAGTATCGATATTTATTGAGTACCATTAATGCTTCTTATTTATAATCAGGGTGCAACCGGAGGTGAGAGATACCGGAGCCGGAGGTAAAAGGCGAAAATAGGTACGTAGTAGAAATGGCGGTTAATTAGTTAATTTTAGCCAATATTTGCAATAAGTTATTAAATTGTTTGGTTTTACGCTAATTTTCTGTGAAATTTTAGAAATTTTTTCCTGAAAATTGTGACAAAAGTAAAACGAAACTCGCTAAACAGATAAATTTTGCAATATTTTATCAACGAAATGGACGAAACTTCCGGCAAAAATTATACCGGAGCCGGAGCCGGAGCCGTAGCCGATTTTCTGCCGGAGCTGGAGCCGAAGGCAGACGTCCGGTTTTACCCTGATTCATGCGTTATGACACCTCATAAAACCCAGCGTAGTATTATTTGATGTTCAATTTACCTTAAAAACGAATCACAATGGATCATTCATGGCACTGACTTATACAAATAGTATAACTTCAATTCTAACCGGTGGTAAACAAGCATCAAATGTTGACTTTTACCCATAAAAAATTAAATTTATCGTAAAGTTTGCTTTATTTTTTTCAGGCGTTCCTGCTGATTTCGTTGATCCGGAACTCTGTATTGACGCGGCGAAATTTTGCATTTTGCCAGAATTTTGTTTCTTGGAAGGCGGAGTAACGCAGCAAAACGAAAATCAAATAATTGAATTTGAATGCAGACTACGTAAGTTAAAAAATGTTTATATCATAATAAAACTACAATAATACCGGTCATAACTTTCATAGACTTGGATTAAAGCTGGCAAAATGTTGGGAAACTATCAGCAACCTATGCAATGTTCACGGGCGCAGTCTCTCGAGGTTTCAAGGGTCTCACAAAATACAAGAATATCGCTATACACTGCAGTATTTGCCAAGCCTCGTTACCCCTGTATTCTCTTCTTAAATATTTCGGCCAATGTATAGAACAGGGCCGAAACAGTAGTATAAGCATATTCCTAAGCCTAAGCCTAAGCCTAAGCATGAGCGCAAGGATAAGCCAAATTCTAAGCCTAAGCCTAAGCCTAAGCCTATGCCTAAGCAAAAAAGTTAGTCTAAAGCTTAAGCAGACTCTATTACAGCCCTGCAGAAAAACGTTCCGGCCCTGTTCTGCACATGGGCCAAAATTTTACCCAACATGATGAGCTGTCTACGGGCTTGCGTCTAAACACAATGGTATTTTTAAGTTCATTTTCAATTTTGTGTTATTTAACGTAAAGTTTATATTTTCAAACTCGTAAACCAAAATGATTTGCAATTTCAACCGTAGTTTTGCATACTAAAATTTACGTCCGTCAATTCATAAAGGCGTATGGCATCAGTTTTTGCCTTAAAATCAGGTTTACTCCCTAACGCTGTTCTGTGCTATATGACACTTATTATACCGTTCAGAACCAACATCATATCTTGCGTGCTCAAGCTTATCGAAGATGTAGCATAAACCATGTGGTTCAGTATTTGATCTGAAACACCGTTAAATACTGCTTATTGCACCGTAACGGACTGCAAATTTTAATACCAATTTCATTTGGACAAAAATAATTTGAAATCTCATTTTACTTTCAGCTCCTACTCAATGCCTCGAATCAATTCGGCCTTTGCTGTTAGGGCAAAACATTCCTGAAGCATCACACGTATTGCTTTCTAAAGGTATTCTACAATCACAACCATTTTAGTTTTATTTAGTTTTAACCCTAAACTATACGTGCCAGCAATCAACGCAAGTTGTTCCATGACTTTGCGCACAGTTTGCAGGAAACCAAAATTTTTGAATGCCGGGGAACGCGTAAACCATCATCAAAATTGGCCACAGTTTGTTGTCAGGGTCATGCCTTTCCGGTCGCTGTAAAAATGAATCCGGATACTTTGAATAGGTACATTGTTTTCTGGTTTCGCTGGCTATAGTCGCTTAATCAAGAATAGTGTAAATATTCTTTTAAATCATTCTTACATTTTTCGCTGAATTTACTAATGTTTAGTACCGGTTAAGTCATTTTTCCTTGCTAATTACAATCATATGAAATCCCTCGTGTAAAAATACTGACAAATAATGATTTGTGTTGCATCGCTGTACTGACAGTTTTTAATTTGAAAATAAGTTTGCCTATGCTTAATAAAGCTAAAATTGTTACTGATGTATACAACAAGTTTTTATATTTAAATTTAAGAAAATAACAAATGAGCAGTATTTAGGTTAATTTCAACAAATATAAAATTCCCGTATTCATCTGGTTTCAACATAATTGTATAATTATTTATTAGACTGCAATACAGTTAAAAAATTTTTAGTCATCCGACGCGTGTCATTTAAATTAGAACCGCACTGTATTGACCCGAATAAGAGGGAGGGGTAATAAGAGGGGGTCCCCATTTTGAGTCCAAATCAATAGGAGTCCGTATCCCTGATAAGAGCCCGTAAGCGGATAGAGTCCCTAAACCATATTTAGAGTCCATAAATGTCAATTAGCCCTAATTGTAGCGCATAAATGACTCCACGATCAAATAATTTGAGTTCGAAACTTTAAAGCGTACCTAACTTTTGAAAGTACATTCCTAAGTATAACCTTGCATTATCGCTCAAGCTATTGACACAAGACGAATAAACGTTTAATTCAACGGATAATTGCAGTAAAGGATATGTCAGTAACGAAGGGCGGCGGAGCGTGGGTTAAAAATAAATAACAGTCTGTAACCGAATAACAACGGGGGTACCCTCTGGAGGGGCCAAATGATATCAGTCCCCCCCTCTTATTCGGGTCCCTACAGTACGCAATCCGAACATTACATCTATGTTCGACTGTAAACGTAAATTTCATTCTAATCCAAGCGAGCAAGAATTATACCGGTCCCGCGACCAGACGGTTAACTGTGCAATACTTGAAAGGTACGATTCGCAACTTTGCCAGCTTAATTAATCTTTCAGATAACGTGCCGGGAATGCAAGTGGTCGCATTTGATGTTGATCCTTTTGGACCGCCAACTACTGCAGACCAAGTTATAATACCTTTAACAGGTACTGATCGCTGGAATCTTGGAAGATACCTGCTAAATTTCAACTACGTCTATGTACTGTTTAATAAATTTTGGTATTTGTTTACTTCTGCGCTCTATAGAATTCACTCATATAAAATAAACTTAGGTTTAGAGCTATGGCTTAACGTTAAGTGGCTGTTTGCCGTAATATGCTGGTCAACCGGCATTTGCTCCAAAATGTTTAGATTTTAAAATATTTCGGCATATTTGAGCTTCTCATGACATCCTCTAATCAGTTCACATCGAAATTCGAATTTTCAAAGTTAACACTTATATTTTACTTAAGCTTACGCGTAATAGAACAATCGAACTTTGTCAGAGTATTTTTCGTTTGGCGTCTTCCAAGCCACAAAGCCAAAAAAGTGAATTTTTCTATAAACAGCAGACTATCATATTTTGGTTCAGGCTTTAAGCAACAGCAACAAATAAAATGCTTCAGGTCAAAGCTACATGATTATGAAGAAATCATCCCAAGATAAAAGCCGAGGTAAAATTTTTTGAAGTATTTTAAGTCACATCAACTTTAACTAATTTCATTCTCATTTTAATGCACCATTATTGCACGATATTATTTTCATTTGAATGAAATATTTCGTAAAATACGGATCAATTAATACGAAGCGCATTAATTGTTGCAAATCAATTAATGCTGCAAAGCAAAATTTTGTGAATTAATAAACTCCATCCAATCGTTTGAAACGAAAAATTACACCGATCATACCAATCACAGTGCAACCGAATTTAGGTACTACCGAACTGGATGGGATCAGTGAAGATAGCTATAATCAAAAAAATTAATTTTAGCACAATTTGACCGTTATACTACTACATTACGGTGTCGAATCAACATGTGACAAAACGTGACCCGACAGTTCCAGTTATACCGTGAATCCCGCATGATAAGCTGTAGATTAATAATTTATATAAACTCGTGTTCGTTTCCTTGCGCCGTGCACCTGCTTATTTGAAAAATAATAGATTTGTCAAAAAAGTCAACTTTAACTTTTGAAACAAAATCATTATTAACACTGAAAACACCAAACAAATCCGGCAAAAATGTCAGATTTTATGCTCAAATGGAATAGTGAAAAATGTCTGATTTGCCAACTGGAACCATGTATTCCGGTTTTAGCCATTTAAGTTTCGACAATGTTTGTTAAATACGAATTCATTCGAATCAAACTTTGGTTGGACACCTGAGTATTTCTAAAGTGTTTGTTCTGTATTTTTGGACATGAACAACCAAAAACAGGATCCACTAGATCTTTTTATACAATTTCGGGCCCGTGCATAGAACAATGCCGGATCATTTTATGGAGGGGCTATTATAGACTCCGTTTAAGCTTTAGACTAATTTTTTGGTTAGGCTTAGGCTTAGGCTTAAGCTTAGGAATAGGCTCATCCATACGCTTAGGCTTAGGATTAAGCTTAGGAATAGGCTCATCCATACACTTAGGCTTAGGCTAAGGTTTAGGTTTAGGCTTAGGCTTAGGAATATGCTTACATTACTGTTCCGGCCCTGTTCTATACATGGGCCCAATTTCGCATACTATCCCTTATTTAGCTTAAAGTTTTCGTATCCGCCCACAACACGCCAGATGTCCTATGAATACCCAGCGATTGCTTTATTACCGCAGATCACTCGCTGCAAAACTGAAACTTTTTTCGGTCTGCACCACACAAAACTTTACTCAAACACATCTCTTTTGCGGTTCAGGCCCGTAGCCAGCTCACCTTGCTAGGGGGTGGGGGGTAGAACTTAAAAATTTTTAGCAGGGGCATTCAAGGTTTTTTAATGACTTACAATCAAAATTGTAAATTTGGTATTGGGGCCAAAAAAATTCCAGGGGCGGGGGCTGAGCCACACATGCCCCCCCTTGGCTACGGACCCCGTTGCGATTGTCGGTATACCGGAGTATTTAGCGCTCTCTTGTTCAGTTTGATATTTGAACGCAAAGACTCACTCTTGTGTGGTTTCTGTACAGTTTACAACAACAAAAAAAACGTTGACCCAGAAATTATCTCACACGTTCGCAGATTATCCTCAAAATAAATTTTTGTGCTAAATAAATTTTTTCACTATTTTTTCTATACGACGCTGATGGCTGTCGTGTATTTTGCGATCAGTAGTAGCAGTAGGGCGCACGTGCGCACCGTGTGGCCTATACACCCATTAATAGTCAGGGTGGAATGAACTGTCACATTGGTGCAATTATTGTGACATTAAATGAGGTAGAAAGGTCGTCTTGAAACTTTCAGACACGGAAATGCTGTGTATAGATCAGTAGATGTAATTTATGGTAGTAATCCGTGTGCGAGTTGAAACAGTTATCAATCTTTGAACGGAAAACATACTGGAAGATTTTACATGATTACAACGCGGATGTGAAATTTAATAAAAAAATTTCCTTTCTTTTGATGTTCGCGTTTACATTAAACTTAATTGGCCAAATTCTAAGAATCGAAACGGTTTGTTTGCAATATTATTTGCTAATTGCCAGATAACCTTTTCATGACTGGTATCTAGCAAGGACGAAAACGGATAATAAAAATCGGGAATCAATAGGATTCTATATCCTTAAATAAGAGTAGGTGAATGGATAGAACCCAAAAATCGTAAATATAAACCATACAAGAAAATAACTACTAATTAATCATTGTAACTGGTTTCCAGGTTCCCGTATGCATAAGCAAAATTAATCTAAGTCCATTCCGTCATTATTTGACCCACAACAATACAGAGAATTAGGGTTAAACGCAGACTTAGACTGTTATTATAGTCTAAGCGTAAAGCGGATTTAAAAAAATTTACAACAATTGATATAAGTTGAAATTTCGATGGCTATATTGCACGCCTTTATTTGAAATAAGTTGAAACGCGAACCATTACGGCGTTTAGTGATAGTATTTTCCGCCGGACCGACAGAAAATCACAATTTTGTAAGGAATTGTTGTTTATAAACCGCTGTTTGTGGTGTTCAAATATCGAAGTATTGCATGCGCTTACGAATATTATAATAAATGCAAGAGAAACAACTTCAGAAGCCAAAACAAATCTAGCATACAGAAAGGTTAAGATTTTTGAACACTTCAATAAGTATGCAAAACGTCTTCATTTGTTCTGTTCGCGTGTAAAAGAACGCAATATTTTACCGTTTCAATTGGATTTTGTTAACTTTATTACCACATTGAGGATTTGTAGACTTCGCTTTTGTACCCAAGATACTTGATAACTTTTTTTACAATGAAATCAATGTTTATCGTACGAAATTTCACGCAAAGTAACAAAATAAACGTGACTGATTAAACGTATCGCAAATTTGAACGTTGTTGAGTTTCGGATTGTTTTGTGATTTTGAAGGTAAAAATGTGTTAAAAAATTTCACATAGAAAATACGTTGGGTTTGTAGAAGAAAGTGTATCTTCATGATGATTTCTGCAAAACAAAACCACCGGCCTTTGTACATATAGTTTAAGTATTTTGTTGGATTTATACATTGTTTGCAGCAAAACTATGATTTTTATATCGACACTGGTACAATGCTTAAAGCCATATTCACATGTACAAGTTTTTAGTAGCCAAAAACTTCTACGTACAACTTGTAGTTGCAGCTTTGGCCACAAAACGAGCTTTGAAGTTCTTGCAGATGCTACTTGATCATTTTAATATATGCTATTAAATTAATTCGCACTTGTGAACGTAGTTGCAATTCGCTTGAATTTTTTGCACCTCCATTTTGATTGACCAACCAGAAAACTGTGTTGCTGAGCGCTTCTTGGTATAATTCGGACGTTTTGAAAACTTGAATCAGTTCAAAGGTTTGATAATTCGCCGGCTACGGAGATTATGACGGATTAGTTTTACACTTTTAACCATACTAAACATAACTGTATCTGTATGAAAGCGTTTTGAAGTTAAGAAATTTCGAGGAAAGCATCGTTTGCGCGTGATGTTTGTTGCAGCTGCAGGTTTTTTTACAAAATCCGTTCGAAGAACTTGCAATTGCAGGTTATTCATGATGAATATGCGCCAAGAATTAATTCATAGCATGAATAGTCCTGCAAGTCAAATTAACTGCAGTTTATTTATGATGAAGTTGCAACAAGAATAAATTCATAGCATGAATAGTCCTGCTAGTTGAATTAACTGCAGTTTATTAATGATGAATATGCGCCAAGAATTAATTCATAGCATGAATAGTCCTGCAAGTCGAATTAACTCATCATCATTGTCTGAACTGACTATTTATTGTTTATGCTTAATATTTATTGCAGTTCTCTGCAAATTATTTATATAAATCTATGTCAATTTCAAAATGAACGCATGTTTCCTTGTAAACACTTGCCATATAAATTCATGTCAAATTTCAAAATGAAAATAATGTTTTTTTGCAAATACTTGCAGCTGCAAGTATTCCGTGCAAGTTGCAGCTACGAGATCTCGCCGAAAAACTTTGTATGTGTGAATAGGGCATAATAGGGTTTATAATATATAAGTGAATGTTCTAAACCTTGCGCTGCATCGTCCAGCACAAATGACTGCAACAGCTACTAAAACTTAAATTATGTAACATTTCGTTTTACGAAAGTTTGTAACTACCGTTTTTGGTTAAAACATAGGACTGGTATCGAAATAAGTTGAATCTACAGTTATTTTCCTGGAACGCCCACCAACTTGCAAAAATTGGTCACAAGATTGGTAAACAACAGGATTCCAATCGGAAGTATATTTTGTCGGAAGCGGAATCGGAATCTTTTTTTCTGTCGGAACCGGAATCGGTACTTAAGTTTGAGTAATTCCATTAAAAAAGTAAAGTGTATGACTTTTGTTCGCAGTTTCAGCAAAAATTGGTTATATAGGCATTCACATAATCAGCGCAATAAATTCGCTTTCACGTAAAACAACTGAGAGTATTTACTCAAACGATACGATCAGATTAAGTGCAAACGAACGAAAAGAGGCAAAATCGAAGTTCAATCACCTTAAATAATTATAACCGAAAATTCGGAATTCCCGCACCGGAATAACCGTCAGTCGGAATCCTGAATCCGAACCCAAATTTTATCGGAATTTTAGCGGGATCGGAATTCCGTTGGAACCCTGGTAAATAGGCAAGTATCATTAACGAAAAGAATCCTGCTATGTCACAAATTTTGAAATACGGTGGTGTCAATCTTGAATGAGTATCCCTTTATTTTGGATTATTTAGTGATAAATTTTATTGGTAAATATTTATTTTGAAAAATACGCATAAATGTTATTCTTTAATATTTCATTTCAATACTGCGCATAAAATATTTTTAAAATAAATTTTATTTATACGATATAGTCAATAGCTGTATTTTGTATCACAATTGAAATTGTAACAAATATGCTGCAATTTCTGAAATTGCCAAAAATAACGCTTTCTTTCACTCTGTTTAGCAGAAGATTCAATAAAATATTAATTCAAAGTCAGCAAATATTCGACTTGTATTGAAAAACAATTTTCTGCCACATTTTTGTGACCAGAGGTGGGCTGTGTAAAAGAATTTAATTGTATCAACAAAAGATGATTTTTAAAATGGACAGGCAATTGGTTACAGAACGTCTGACATTTAATCGAAAAATTTAAACAATTTTCATTGAAACACGAATATTAATATTAAGAAGATGCATACGCCGACGGCAAAATTATCCGTGAACATTTTAACTCAAAAATTTTATTACAATCCTTGCTACCTCAGCATGACATCGATTAGCTTAAAGGAATTATGCAACTGATTTGATTTTTTACTTTCTCAGACTGTCATGTCGCGATTTTCTTCCATAATGTTTTTTGAAAACCTTTGGCAAAATTGCCAACTTTACGCATTGCGGGCTTATTTGTTTCACTGTTAGCCTGCTGATAGTCACACCCTCTCCCGGTTTAGACTTTACAATAACCACCATATTACTAAGATCGCATGAAAAATAAACAGCGAAATAATAGACAACGCTATACGTAGTGGAAAATCTTCGCAAGTCGCGATAGTACCCTGAGGATCGAATGTCAGGAACTCATAGTTGAACGATGCTCGCAAACGCCTCGCACTCTTGGATTCTAGGTACAATTTTGAACCTGAGACCGGATTTCAGCTGAAATTGACTGTTGGTTTAAACTTGTTATTTTCAAAACATCACAGCAACCTTGCCCCATCCTTAAAACGTCCGATGTCTAGCAGTAGTGTACCGAGAAATTCGGATTGGTGGAGCATCCTGTCAGGTCCGTGCTTGTGGTTTCCACCTAAAAGTAAACGGCCAATGTAAAGAACAAGGGCAGAACAGTATTATAAGCGTATTCGTAAGCCTAAACCAAAGCCTAAGCCTAAGCCTAAGCCTAAGCCTAAGCCTAAGAATAAGCCAAGCGAAAAATTAAGTCGAAAGCTTAAGCTTACTCTATTGCAGTCCCACAGAAAAACGGTCCGGCCCTGATCTTTACATGGGCCAACTGAACGTAGAACTCTAGCAGTGACCCACCTAAATTTATTGTCGGGATATATGAGGTTGGCTACGCTTTGCAAGTCAGCTCCGAGACCAATTTCAGCGTTCTCGTTTAGGTCCCCTAAACCTTTGACGGGCTGTGTAGCCGGACCAGATTGAATTGTTCGCCATGTGAGCAGCATTTGAACAAAATATCCTATCTAAACGAGCAAAAATCTACAGATTATTTCCTTTAATTCTTGTAAAGAACTTCAGTTTGGAATCTTTTGGGTGTATTTTTGTCTTCGAAATTAAAAAAAATTTAGCAAAAGCTCTCGTAGCCAGGATTTAGGGGTGAGTTTTGAACAATTCGCGTACGAATCGAGCGAGAAGCTACACATTTGTGTCCAGACACCGCAAGCTAAGCGAGCGAAAAGCTAGACGTAACTTTTTATACTATGACGATTACCTGATTCCAATGGGAGCTGCAGCGGCATTCTCAGTAAACGGCCCCTGAACTATGTTTTTGCTTCAACTGCAGCATATTATTGTTTTAGATTGTAACCAGGTTTTATATACGAAATTAAAATATTTGACTGCGAATCAAACGTTTATGAAAATAGTTTCACAGTGTTTCCCGTTTCGTTCAAATCCCCGTTGATATATCGCTTTCAATTGGACGATTTCAATAAATAACGACAAACTCAACTGAAAAGTTGGATTGTTTTTTGCGATCAGAGCATTTTGAAACTTGATCTGGTTCAGTTGTTGATCCTATTTCACCTCAATCATGCCGACTAAATTGGGAATATTAATTTCGTTTGTAATGCACACTTTTGCAATTTTTATTTTCTATTGTGTCACATTTCCGCGAAAGCACCATGCAACAAGGTAAACGTGTATTTTGAAATTTTATCTTTTTCTGTGCTTTTCTTTCATTTGCAGCCAGAGGCGTAGCCAGGATTTTATCCCCGAGAGGAGAAGTACGACAGGTAAGTATTTTCCCTCTAGGATTTGTCAAAGGTTATCTTAACCCTATTTTATGAAACTAAGTTATCACTCCACGATTTTTCAGAGCAGAATATCTCCTGTCTTTTTTCTCTATATACCTACGTTACCTGCACTCCCAGGAAATCATAAAGTGAATAAGCGACTCGCTTCAGAAATAGGTTCTACGGGACTAGCAAACTCATCAAATTCACTCCCGCCAAGTCAACGCGGCTCACTATATTCAAATTTACTCGTGGGACTCGAATTAACGCAGTTTGTGTAGTCCCGTACAGCTTATTCGGAAGATTTTTCACTGCACTCGTTTTCTAGTCTATGTTACTGGAGTATACTCTCATTATCACAAGATGGATTCGTTCTCGATTCTCGCTAATTTAATAGGGCGACTAGCCACGTACAATGACGGTCATGCTGATTACACTTTGCGATGCTGATTCCTCGTCTGTACCTAGCTTGCAATAGATTTTTTTACCCAAATAACTAAAAAATATGGTACAGATATATAAACGAGTTCAAAACGTCTTGTGCATTTTGGTCAATTTGTAAATCGCAACAGAAACACTTGCTACACTGTAAATTTCAGTGAGTTGATTTCAACTCAGACTGAGTCGAATCACTCAGTCAGAGTTAGGATTATCAGAACTCATAATTCTGAGTTGATATAACTCATTCTGATTTAATTAATCAACTTTGCCGGAATCAAATCAATTCAAAGTGAGAATCAACTGAACTCAGAGTGAGTTAAAGTTTGCTGTTATTAACTCAGAAATAAGTAACTTTCAGTCTGAGTTGATTAATTAACTCATTGAAATTTACAGTGTACTCATGAGTTAAAATCTAAACTATTGAAATCAAACGTATTTTTCTCTCGCTCTGGTTCGTGGAGTCGCCTCTGGGTTTAATCTAAGTTCACGTTAGTTTTACCTGCTTTGTACTTTTTTGAAGGTATAAACGGTTCGCATGCTTGGGATATTTGGAAGCATACCATATTAAATATAAAGAAAATGCTTTAGAAACCTTATACTTTCTTTAGCTCGAATAACTGTTTTAAGGCTTGTGCTGAAAATGGACGGCTATTGAACGCTTTTCGCGTTTGAAGCTGCATTTTAAAACGTTTTCGGTATGAGAATACCAACGCTAAAATGAATCGCTACTGTAGTCAAACCTATTGCGTGTTTTTCCGTTTGTTTAAAGTGTTCTTTTACCATCAATATAAACAATTTGTTCAAAACTTGCAAAAATTATGAAATTTCGCACAGAAAATTAGCGTAAAATCAACAACTTATTGCAGATATTGGCTAAAATTAACTAATTAACCATCGTTTCTATTGTCAAATTTCGCCTCACCTTCCGGCTGCGGATCCGATATTTTTTCACATTCGGTTGCATTCTGCGAAATATATTGTGTTTTTGACGGCGATTCATAATTGTTCCGCAATTGAAGGAAACTTCAAACACTTAAACAGCTTGCGTGGAAACATTAGCTCATCTGTCAATTGTATGCACTGTTTACCTAAACTTTCAAATATACTTTCGATGACTTTTGGTAATTTTTTAGTAGGTTTGAGAAAAAAAATTTTTGTTTTTTCTTTTTTTTTCTTTTTCGGTATTTTTCTTAGTTGTTGGGGGGGGTTCGTGTAGGTTGGTGGGGGGGTTTTGTTTTGTTTTTTTTTATTTGAAGTATATAGCTGCGTTAGTTGGATGGATCTTTAGAGGGTTAATATTTCACGCTGCGTAGTTTGAAAGAATTGTCTAAGCTAAATCTCAATGGGGGGCGTACTGAGCTATCGTTTTGTTTATCACTGCGGCAGTTATAACGCCCTATTTTGTTGGGAATCACACTGCTGGCCCGCGTTAAAAGGGCCTTATGCCGTGTTCTCTGCCGTTCCGAGGCCATATTTACCTTCTGCAATTTTCCTGTTGCCATTTTTTTTGCTTTGCCATATTTCTGCTTTTTTTTTGTGAAGGCAAAGGATACTCATTTCTTGCAGGGAGTAAGCATATGATCTAATAATTTTGAACGCAGTAGATTAGCGTCTTAAAACAAGCGATTAAAAAAGTTTCATGTTATGCTGAGTGTGTACGAACGATGTTGGGATTTGGATTTGACAATGTTTCCGACAGAGGGTGATTTTTTTTGTTATGTAGATTTTTGCGGATTCCTGGGACCCAACCCGCAGGGCTAAAGTAGTTTTTTAAGGTTCAGGGCCCAGTAAAGTCAGGCGGAAGTTTTCTGGGACTGCAGTAAGTAGCTTCACCTTTAAACTTATTTGATTGTCTTGGCTTAGGGTTTAGATTAGATTAGGCTTAGTAGGTGTGTTATGTTCCGCCATCTGTCTAATACTATTTGCCAAGGTTCAGAAATAGATTAGTATTTGAGTTGAAAGGAGAGAAAATAAAAAATATATATTTTTTGGAGTTAAGTTTGAAAATATTCTTTTAGGCAGATGCTAAGAAGTTTTGGCAAGATATGTCAAGGGAAAAATACGGCAATGGGTATAATATTTCAGAAGATGGCAAAGAAAAAGAAAAATATGGCAAACGGAAAAAAATGGGGGTACTGTCCCTGGAGCTATAGGGCTCAGAGATGGTATTATATAGGTTAGGGATTACGATTTAGATTTAGGATATATTTAGCGTAATTTGGTTTATCTTAAGTAGCGGGTAGGCCTCATCTGCGATGATATTTTTTTTATATCATAGTTTTTAGCGGAAGGGAAGGGGATAAAATATGTTATAATATGTTGAGCGTGTTTTTAATTGGCCCAATAAAAAGTTAGATATTAAATGTGAATTAATAAAGTTGTGTTGGGATATGCTAGTAGTGGTTTTTTTACTACATAAAAATGATTTGTAAGAGGAAAATTAAATATTATTAAAAGAATTTTTAAAAGTTATATTTGATGTAGATTGATGATGTATACCTCGTAAAGGGTGAGGTAAATAGAAAGTATATTGAGTATTTAATAGTAATTGGTATTGTGGTGGGGCTTATGCAAAATGAAAAATCTGAAAAAATTTCAATTATTATTTTGTAATATTAGAGAGGTTGTTTTACTAAGTGTGGGGTAGATGATGGCGCAGTCATGTGATAGGTATTATAAATGATATATTATTTTGTAAACTATTGAATAAAAGCAGGATAATTCACGTTGAGGAGAAATATATGAGGATATAAGAAGAGAGAGGATGGGATCGGCAGGATGGTGCCTAATAAGGGCCTACCCGGCTAAGCTTAAGATAAACCAAAGTGTACGGCTAAATATATGCCTAAAGTCGTAATCGTAATCCTAAGCCTGAGTATAAGTCGCGCAGTCTCTGAGCGGCCTCTTAGGTTCGCAGGGGACAGGTACCATTTTTTTCGTTTGCCATATTTTTCTTTGTTCTTGTGCCATCTTCTGAAATATTATACCCATTGCCGTATTTTTTCCTTGACATATTTTTGGACTCTTAGCATCTGTAAAAGAATATTTTTTCAAACTTAACTCCAAAAAATATATATTTTTTATGTTTACTACCTTTTTTCAACTCAAATACTAATTATTTTGAACCTTGGCAAATGTATAGAACAGATGGCGGAACAGTAACATACGCATATTCCTAAGCCTAATCCTAAGTCTAAGCCTAAGCCAAGCAATCAAATAAGTTTAAAGGTGAAGCTTACTCTACTGCAGTCCCACAGAAAAACGTTCCGCCCCTGATCTTTACGTGGGCCTGAACCTTAAAAAACTACTTTTAGCCCTGCGGGTTGTAAGAATACCCAGGAATCCCGTCAAAAATACTACATAACAAAAAATTGCACCGTCTGTCGGAAACATTGTCAAATCCAAAGTCCACAACATCGTTCGTACACACTTCAGCATAACATGAAACTTTTGTTTAAAAAAATCGCTAGTTGTTTTAAGACGCTAATCTAAACTGCGTTGCAAAAATTATCTGATCGATATCGGGTTTAGGTTCCTGCAAGAAATGAGTATCCGGTCTTGCCTTCAGCAAAAAAAGCATGAAATATGGCAAAGCAAAAAAATGGCAACAGGGAAAATATAGCAGAAGGTAAATATGGCTCTCGGAACGGCAGAGAAACACGGCATATGGCCCTTATATTTAACACGGGCCAGCAGTGTGATTCCCAACAAAATAGGGTTATAACTGCCGCAGTGATAAACAAAACGATAGCTCAGTACGCCCATTAAGAATTTAGGCTTGACAATTCTTTCAAACTACGCAGCGTGAAATATTAACCGCTTCTCACATTGAGTTTCCCATAGGCAACTCAGCGCAGCGTATATACGTTAAATAATACATATCGCACAGTGTTTAACAATTGCAACACGTATACACAGTACTAAATCAGCACAAGACGTGAGAGCCCCCTCGGGCTCGAGCGTCAAGCTCCTATAGCTGAGTGGTGATGGTATACGCCTTCCACGCCAGTCACCCGAGTTCGAATCCTAGCATAAAAGTAGGTCTCAGGAGAAATCGAAAATATTCATGTGATAAAGGGTTAAGATTAAAACCGAAATAACATAATAAAATTTGCAGGTTATGAAATTGTTTCGCGTCAGAAAACGTAGTTGTCCATGGTACAATATTGGGCCCAACAAATTGTGGCCGTACATGGAGACGAGGCGTTAGCAAACCAAACGGAAGCAGATCATGACCCAAGTGAGGCATTAGGCCAACATGTGTGCCCACCAAATGAAAATGATAAAAAGGACGAAAAAGTTAGACGGCCGCTTAAAAGTGCATACCCTGAAGCCGCAACGTCAGTGGCGTCCAACTGTCAGCGCCATGAAAAAACCTCACGAGCGAAAAGAACTGAAAGCGAATTGAAATTTTGGTATTAAATTCTAATGCAAAATTTATGGGTTTTAAAAATGTAACGCGACTGATTTTGTTGGTTTGCTGCGAAACCTTTTTGACTTAGAAAAGATTTTTAGCCAAAAGATGTCCATGACGTTGAAATGTATATTTTTTGAAAGTTTAGGTAAACAGTGCATACAATTGACAGATGAGCTAATGTTTCCACGCAAGCTGTTTTAAGTGTTTGAAGTTTCCTTCAATTGCGGAACAATTATGAATCGCCGTCAAAAACACAATATATTTCGCAGAATGCAACCGAATGTGAAAAAATATCGGATCCGCAGCCGGAAGGTGAGGCGAAATTTGACAATAGAAACGATGGTTAATTAGTTAATTTTAGCCAATATCTGCAATAAGTTGTTTGATTTTACGCTAATTTTCTGTGCGAAATTTCATAATTTTTGCAAGTTTTGAACAAATTGTTTATATTGATGGTAAAAGAACACTTTAAACAAACGGAAAAACACGCAATAGCGTTTGACTACAGTAGCGATTCATTTTAGCGTTGGTATTCTCATACCGAAAACGTTTTAAAATGCAGCTTCAAACGCGAAAAGCGTTCAATAGCCGTCCATTTTCAGCACAAGCCTTAAAACAGTTATTCGAGCTAAAGAAAGTATAAGGTTTCTAAAGCATTTTCTTTATATTTAATATGGTATGCTTCCAAATATCCCAAGCATGCGAACCGTTTATACCTTCAAAAAAGTACAAAGCAGGTAAAACTAACGTGAACTTAGATTAAACCCAGAGGCGACTCCACGATTTACCAGAGCGAGAGAGAAAATACGTTTGATTTCAATAGTTTAGATTTTAACTCATGAGTACACTGTAAATTTCAATGAGTTAATTAATCAACTCAGACTGAAAGTTACTTATTTCTGAGTTAATAACAGCAAACTTTAACTCACTCTGAGTTCAGTTGATTCTCACTTTGAATTGATTTGATTCCGGCAAAGTTGATTAATTAAATCAGAATGAGTTATATCAACTCAGAATTATGAGTTCTGATAATCCTAACTCTGACTGAGTGATTCAACTCAGTCTGAGTTGAAATCAACTCACTGAAATTTACAGTGTAGCAAGTGTTTCTGTTGCGATTTACAAATTGCACCGAAATGCACAAGACGTTTTGAACTCGTCTTATATCTGTACCATATTTTTTAGTTATTTGGGTAAAAAAATCTATTGCAAGCTAGGTACAGACGAGGAATCAGCATCGCAAAGTGTAATCAGCATGACCGTCAATTGAACGTGGCTACGTCACCTATTAAATTAGCGATAATCGAGAACGAATCCATCTTTGAGTAATGAGATTACACCGCAGTAACTACACTGCACAAAATGGTGCATCAAATTGAATCTTTCCGAAATAGGCTGTACGGGACTACACAAACTGCGTTAAATTCGAGTCCCCCAGAGTCAAATTTGACACAGTGAGCCGCACGTTTGACTCTGGCGGAGTTGAATTTGACTCAGTTTGTGTAGTCCCGTAGAACCTATTTCGAAGCGAGTCAATTTGACTCACCATTTTCTGCAGTGCAGGGAACGTAGGTATATAGAGAAAAGACACACAGGATATATTCTGTTCTGAAATCGCTGGAGTGATAACTTAGTTTCAATAGGGTTCAGAGTAACCTTTGACAAATCCTAGAGGGCAAAATACTTTTACCTGTGGTACTCTCCTCTCGGGATAAAATCCTGGCTACGCCTCTGGCTGCAAATGCATAACTAAAAGCACAACTAAGATAAAATTCAATACACGTTTACCTTGTTGCATGGTGTTCGCTGAATGTGACACAATAGCTAATAAAATTGCAAAAGTGTACATTACAAACGAAATTAATATTCCCAATTTAGTCGGCATGTTTGAGGTCAAATTGTAAACAACTGAACCAGATCAAGTTTCAAAATGCTTTGATTGCAAACAATCCAACTTTTCAGTTGAGTTTGTCGTTATTTATTGAAATCGTCCAATTGAAAGCGATATATTCAACGGGGATTTGAACGAAACGGGCAACATCACTGTGAAACTATTTTCATAAACGTTGATTCGCAGTCAAATATTTTAATTTCGTATATAAAAATGGTTACAATCTAAAACAATAATATGCTGCAGTTGAAGCAAAACATAGTTTCAGGGGCCGTACTGAGAATGCCGCTGCAGCTCCATTGGAATCAGGTCATGGTCATAGTATAAAAAGTTACGTCTAGCTTTTCGCTCGCTTAGCTTGCGGTGTTGGACACAATGTGTAGCTTCTCGCTCGATTCGCACGCGAATTGTTCAAAACTCACCCTAAATCCTGGCTACGAGAGCTTTTGCTAAATTTTTTTTAATTCGAAGACAAAAATACACCCATAAAGATTCCAAACTGAAGTTCTTTACAAGAATTAAAGGCAATAGTCTGTAGATTTTTGCTCGTTTCGCTCGCGATATTTTGTTCAAATGCTGCTCACATGGCGAACAATTCAATCTGGTCCGGCTACACAGCCCGTCAAAGGTTTAGGGGACCTAAACGAGAACGCTGAAATTGATCTCGGAGCTGACTTGCAAAGCGTAGCCAACCTCATGTATACCGGCAATAAATTTAGGTGGGTCACTGCTAGAGTTCTAAGTTCAGTTGGCCCATGCAAAGATCAGGGCCGGACCGTTTTTCTGTGGGACTGCAATAGAGTAAGCTTAAGCTTTCGACTTAATTTTTCGCTTGGCTTATTCTTAGGCTTAGGCTTAGGCTTAGGCTTAGGCTTAGGCTTTGGTTTAGGCTTACGAATACGCTTATAATACTGTTCTGCCCTTGTTCTTTACATTGGCCGTTTACTTTTAGGTGGAAACCACAAGCACGGACCTGACAGGATGCTCCACCAATCCGAATTTCTCGGTACACTACTGCTAGACATCGGACGTTTTAAGGATGGGGCAAGGTTGCTGTGATGTTTTGAAAATAACAAGCTTAAACCAACAGTCAATTTCAGCTGAAATCCGGTCTCAGGTTCAAAATTGTACCTAGAATCCAAGAGTGCGAGGCGTTTGCGAGCATCGTTCAACTATGAGTTCCTGACATTCGATCCTCAGGGTACTATCGCGACTTGCGAAGATTTTCCACTACGTATAGCGTTGTCTATTATTTCGCTGTTTATTTTTCATGCGATCTTAGTAATATGGTGGTTATTGTAAAGTCTAAACCGGGAGAGGGTGTGACTATCAGCAGGCTAACAGTGAAACAAATAAGCCCGCAATGCGTAAAGTTGGCAATTTTGCCAAAGGTTTTCAAAAAACATTATGGAAGAAAATCGCGACATGACAGTCTGAGAAAGTAAAAAATCAAATCAGTTGCATAATTCCTTTAAGCTAATCGATGTCATGCTGAGGTAGCAAGGATTGTAATAAAATTTTTGAGTTAAAATGTTCACGGATAATTTTGCCGTCGGCGTATGCATCTACTTAATATTCATATTCGTGTTTCAATGAAAATTGTTTAAATTTTTCGATTAAATGTCAGACGTTCTGTAACCAATTGCCTGTCCATTTTAAAAATCATCTTTTGTTGATATAATTAAATTCTTTTACACAGCCCACCTCTGGTCACAAAAATGTGGCAGAAAATTGTTTTTCAATACAAGTCGAATATTTGCTGACTTTGAATTAATATTTTATTGAATCCTCTGCTAAACAGAGTGAAAGAAAGCGTTATTTTTGGCAATTTCAGAAATTGCAGCATATTTGTTACAATTTCAATTGTGATACAAAATACAGCTATTGACTATATCGTATAAATAAAATTTATTTTAAAAATATTTTATGCGCAGTATTGAAATGAAATATTAAAGAATAACATTTATGCGTATTTTTCAAAATAAATATTTACCAATAAAATTTATCACTAAATATTCCAAAATAAAGGGATACTCATTCAAGATTGACACCACCGTATTTCAAAATTTGTGACATAGCAGGATTCTTTTTGTTAATGATACTTGCCTATTTACCAGGGTTCCAACGGAATTCCGATCCCGCTAAAATTCCGATAAAATTTGGGTTCGGATTCAGGATTCCGACTGACGGTTATTCCGGTGCGGGAATTCCGAATTTTCGGTTATAATTATTTAAGGTGATTGAACTTAGATTTTGCCTGTTTTTTCGTTCGGTTGCACTTAATCTGATCGTAACGTTTGAGTAAATACTCTCAGTTGTTTTACGTGAAAGCGAATTATTGCGCTGATTATCAAAATGTGAATGCCTTGAAAGTGCGAACAAAAGTCAAACACTTTACTTTTTAATGGAATTACTCAAACTTAAATACCGATTCCGGTTCCGACAGAAAAATATGATTCCTATTCCGCTTCCGACAAAATATACTTCCGATTGGAATCCTGTTGTTTACCAATCTTGTGACGAATTTTTGCAAGATGGTGGGCGTTGCAGGAAAATAACTGTAGATTCCTCTTTTTTCGATACCAGTCCTATGTTTTAACCAAAAACGGTAGTTACAAACTTTCGTAAAACGAAATGTTACATAATTTAAGATATAGTAGCTGTTGCAGTCATTTGTGCTGGACGGTGCAGCGCAAGGTTTAGAACATTCACTTATATATTATAAACCCTATTATGCCCTATTCACACATGCAAAGTTTTTCAGCGAGATCTCGTAGTTGCAAGTTGCACGGAATACTTGCAGCTGCAAGTATTTGCAAAAAAACATTATTTTCATTTTGAAATTAGACATAAATTTATATAAATAATTTGCAGAGAACTGCAATAAATATTAAGCATAAACAATAAATAATCAGTTCAGACAATGATGATGAGTTAAATCGACTTGCAGGACTATTCATGCTATGAATTAATTCTTGGCGCATATTCATCATAAATAAACTGCAGTTAATTCAACTTGCAGGACTTTCATGCTATGAATTAATTCTTGGTGCAATTTCATCATAAATAAACTGCAGTTAATTCGACTTGCAGGACCATTCATGCTATGAATTAATTCTTGGTGCAATTTCATTATTAATAAACTGCAGTTAATTTGACTTGCAGGACCATTCATGCTATGAATTAATTCTTGGTGCAATTTCATCATAAATAAACTGCAGTTAATTCAACTTGCAGGACTTTCATGCTATGAATTAATTCTTGGTGCAATTTCATCATTAAGAAACTGCAGTTAATTTGACTTGCAGGACCATTCTTGCTATGAATTAATTCTTGGTGCAATTTCATCATAAATAAACTGCAGTTAATTCGACTTACAGGACCATTCATGCTATGAATTAATACTTGGTGCAATTTCACGTTATAATCTCCGTAGCCGGCGAATTATCAAACCTTGGAACTGATTCAAGTTTTCAAAACGTCCGAATTAAACCAAGAAGCGCTCATCAACACAGTTTTTTGACTGGTCAATCAAAATGAAGGTGCAACAAATTCAAGCGAGTTGCAACTACGTTCACAAGTGTGAATTAATTTAATAGCATATATTCCAATGATCAAGTAGCATCTGGAAGAGTTTCAAAGCTCGTTTTGTGGCCAAAGCTGCAACTACCAGTTAAAGTTTTGGCTACTAAAAACTTGTACATGTGAATATGGCTTTAAGCATTGTACCAGTGTCGATATAAAAATCAGAGTTTTCCTGCAAACAATGTATAAATCCAACAAAATACTTAAACTATATGTACAAAGGCTTGTGGTTTTGTTTTGCAGAAATCATCATGAAGATACACTTTCTTCTACAAACCCAACGTATTTTCTATTTGAAATTTTTTAACACATTTTTACCTTCAAAATCACAAAAGAATCCGAAACTCAACAACGTGTAAATTTGCGATACGTTTAATCTGTCACGTTTGCTTTGTTACTTTGCGTGAAATTTCGTACGATAAACATTGATTTCATAGTTAAAAAAAGAGTTATCATCAAGTATCTTGGGTACAAAAGCGAAGTCTACGAATCCTCAATGTGGTAATAAAGTTAACAAAATCCAATTGAAACGGTAAAATATTGCGTTCTTTTACACGCGAACAGAACAAATGAAGACGTTTTGCATACTTTTATTGAAGTGTTCAAAAATCTTAACCTTTTTGTATGCTAAATTTGTTTTGCTTCTGAAGTTGTTTCTCTTACATTTATTATAATATTCGTAAGCGCATGCAATACTTCGTTATTATAAACAACAATTACTTACAAAATTGTAATTTTCTGTCGGTCCGGCGGAAAATACTATCACTAAACGAAGTAATGGTTCGCTTTTCAACATATTTCAAATAAAGGCGTGCAATATATTCATCGAAATTTCAACATATACCAATTGTTGTAACTTTTTTTAAATCCGCTTTACGCTTAGACTATAATAACAGTCTAAGTCTGCGTTTAACCCTAATTCTCTGTATTGTTGTGGGTCAAATAATGACGGAATGGACTTAGATTAATTTTGCTTATGCATACGGGAACCTGGAAACCAGTTACAATGATTAATTAGTAGTTATTTTCTTGTATTGTTTATATTTAGGATTTTTTGGGCTCTATCCATTCACCTACTCTTATTTAAGGATATAGAATCCTATTGATTCCCGATTTTTATTATCCGTTTTCGTCCTTGCTAGATACCAGTCATGAAAAGGTTATCTGGCAATTGGCAAATAATATTGCCAACAAACCGTTTCGATTCTTAGAATTTGGCCAATTAAGTTAAATGTAAACGCGAACATCAAAAGAAAGGAAATTTTTTTATTAAATTTCACATCCGCGTTGTAATCATCATGTAAAATCTTCCAGTATGTTTTCCGTTCAAAGATTGATAACTGTTTCAACTCGCACACGGATTACTACCATAAATTACATCTACTGATCTATACACAGCATTTCCGTGTCTGAAAGTTTCAAGACGACCTTTCTACCTCATTTAATGTCACAATAATTGCTCCAATGTGACAGTTCATTCCACCCTGACTATTAATGGGTGTATAGGCCACACGGTGCGCACGCGCGCCCTACTGCTACTACTGATCGCAAAATACACGACAGCCATCAGCGTCGTATAGAAAACATAGTGAAAAAATTTATTTAGCACAAAAATTTATTTTGAGGATAATCTGCGAACGTGTGAGATAATTTCTGGGTCAACGTTTTTTTTGTTGTTGTAAACTGTACAGAAACCACACAAGAGTGAGTCTTTGCGTTCAAATATCAAACTGAACAAGAGAGCGCTAAATACTCCGGTATACCGACAATCGCAACGGGGTCCGTAGCCAAGGGGGGCATGTGTGGCTCAGCCCCCGCCCCTGGAATTTTTTTGGCCCCAATACCAAATTTACAATTTTGATTGTAAGTCATTAAAAAACCTTGAATGCCCCTGCTGAAAATTTTTAAGTTCTACCCCCCACCCCCTAGCAAGGTGAGCTGGCTACGGGCCTGAACCGCAAAAGAGATGTGTTTGAGTAAAGTTTTGTGTGGTGCAGACCGAAAAAAGTTTCAGTTTTGCAGCGAGTGATCTGCGGTAATAAAGCAATCGCTGGGTAGTCATAGGACATCTGGCGTGTTGTGGGCGGATACGAAAACTTTAAGCTAAATAAGGGATAGTATGCGAAATTGGGCCCATGTATAGAACAGGGCCGGAACAGTAATGTAAGCATATTCCTAAGCCTAAGCCTAAACCTAAACCTAAGCCTAAGCCTAAGTGTATGGATGAGCCTATTCCTAAGCTTAATCCTAAGCCTAAGCGTATGGATGAGCCTATTCCTAAGCTTAAGCCTAAGCCTAAGCCTAAGCAAAAAATTAGTCTAAAGCTTAAACGGAGTCTATTATAGCCCCTCCATAAAATGATCCGGCATTGTTCTATGCACGGGCCCGAAATTGTATAAAAAGATCTAGTGGATCCTGTTTTCGGTTGTTCATGTCCAAAAATACAGAACAAACACTTTAGAAATACTCAGGTGTCCAACCAAAGTTTGATTCGAATGAATTCGTATTTAACAAACATTGTCGAAACTTAAATGGCTAAAACCGGAATACATGGTTCCAGTTGGCAAATCAGACATTTTTCACTATTCCATTTGAGCATAAAATCTGACATTTTTGCCGGATTTATTTGGTGTTTTCAGTGTTAATAATGATTTTGTTTCAAAAGTTAAAGTTGACTTTTTTGACAAATCTATTATTTTTCAAATAAGCAGGTGCACGGCGCAAGGAAACGAACACGAGTTTATATATATTATTAATCTACAGCTTATCATGCGGGATTCACGGTATAACTGGAACTGTCGGGTCACGTTTTGTCACATGTTGATTCGACACCGTAATGTAGTAGTATAACGGTCAAATTGTGCTAAAATTAATTTTTTTGATTATAGCTATCTTCACTGATCCCATCCAGTTCGGTAGTACCTAAATTCGGTTGCACTGTGATTGGTATGATCGGTGTAATTTTTCGTTTCAAACGATTGGATGGAGTTTATTAATTCACAAAATTTTGCTTTGCAGCCTTAATTGATTTGCAACAATTAATGCGCTTCGTATTAATTGATCCGTATTTTACGAAATATTTCATTCAAATGAAAATAATATCGTGCAATAATGGTGCATTAAAATGAGAATGAAATTAGTTAAAGTTGATGTGACTTAAAATACTTCAAAAAATTTTACCTCGGCTTTTATCTTGGGATGATTTCTTCATAATCATGTAGCTTTGACCTGAAGCATTTTATTTGTTGCTGTTGCTTAAAGCCTGAACCAAAATATGATAGTCTGCTGTTTATAGAAAAATTCACTTTTTTGGCTTTGTGGCTTGGAAGACGCCAAACGAAAAATACTCTGACAAAGTTCGATTGTTCTATTACGCGTAAGCTTAAGTAAAATATAAGTGTTAACTTTGAAAATTCGAATTTCGATGTGAACTGATTAGAGGATGTCATGAGAAGCTCAAATATGCCGAAATATTTTAAAATCTAAACATTTTGGAGCAAATGCCGGTTGACCAGCATATTACGGCAAACAGCCACTTAACGTTAAGCCATAGCTCTAAACCTAAGTTTATTTTATATGAGTGAATTCTATAGAGCGCAGAAGTAAACAAATACCAAAATTTATTAAACAGTACATAGACGTAGTTGAAATTTAGCAGGTATCTTCCAAGATTCCAGCGATCAGTACCTGTTAAAGGTATTATAACTTGGTCTGCAGTAGTTGGCGGTCCAAAAGGATCAACATCAAATGCGACCACTTGCATTCCCGGCACGTTATCTGAAAGATTAATTAAGCTGGCAAAGTTGCGAATCGTACCTTTCAAGTATTGCACAGTTAACCGTCTGGTCGGCGGGACCGGTATAATTCTTGCTCGCTTGGATTAGAATGAAATTTACGTTTACAGTCGAACCTAGATGTAATGTTCGGATTGCGTACTGTAGGAACCCGAATAAGAGGGGGGGGACTGATATCATTTGGCCCCTCCAGAGGGTACCCCCGTTGTTATTCGGTTACAGACTGTTATTTATTTTTAACCCACGCTCCGCCGCCTTTCGTTACTGACATATATCCTTTACTGCAATTATCCGTTGAATTAAACGTTTATTCGTCTTGTGTCAATAGCTTGAGCGATAATGCAAGGTTATACTTAGGAATGTACTTTCAAAAGTTAGGTACGCTTTAAAGTTTCGAACTCAAATTATTTGGTCGTGGAGTCATTTATGCGCTACAATTAGGGCTAATTGACATTTATGGACTCTAAATATGGTTTAGGGACTCTATCCGCTTACGGGCTCTTATCAGGGATACGGACTCCTATTGATTTGGACTCAAAATGGGGACCCCCTCTTATTACCCCTCCCTCTTATTCGGGTCAATACAGTGCGGTTCTAATTTAAATGACACGCGTCGGATGACTAAAAATTTTTTAACTGTATTGCAGTCTAACAAATAATTATACAATTATGTTGAAACCAGATGAATACGGGAATTTTATATTTGTTGAAATTAACCTAAATACTGCTCATTTGTTATTTTCTTAAATTTAAATATAAAAACTTGTTGTATACATCAGTAACAATTTTAGCTTTATTAAGCATAGGCAAACTTATTTTCAAATTAAAAACTGTCAGTACAGCGATGCAACACAAATCATTATTTGTCAGTATTTTTACACGAGGGATTTCATATGATTGTAATTAGCAAGGAAAAATGACTTAACCGGTACTAAACATTAGTAAATTCAGCGAAAAATGTAAGAATGATTTAAAAGAATATTTACACTATTCTTGATTAAGCGACTATAGCCAGCGAAACCAGAAAACAATGTACCTATTCAAAGTATCCGGATTCATTTTTACAGCGACCGGAAAGGCATGACCCTGACAACAAACTGTGGCCAATTTTGATGATGGTTTACGCGTTCCCCGGCATTCAAAAATTTTGGTTTCCTGCAAACTGTGCGCAAAGTCATGGAACAACTTGCGTTGATTGCTGGCACGTATAGTTTAGGGTTAAAACTAAATAAAACTAAAATGGTTGTGATTGTAGAATACCTTTAGAAAGCAATACGTGTGATGCTTCAGGAATGTTTTGCCCTAACAGCAAAGGCCGAATTGATTCGAGGCATTGAGTAGGAGCTGAAAGTAAAATGAGATTTCAAATTATTTTTGTCCAAATGAAATTGGTATTAAAATTTGCAGTCCGTTACGGTGCAATAAGCAGTATTTAACGGTGTTTCAGATCAAATACTGAACCACATGGTTTATGCTACATCTTCGATAAGCTTGAGCACGCAAGATATGATGTTGGTTCTGAACGGTATAATAAGTGTCATATAGCACAGAACAGCGTTAGGGAGTAAACCTGATTTTAAGGCAAAAACTGATGCCATACGCCTTTATGAATTGACGGACGTAAATTTTAGTATGCAAAACTACGGTTGAAATTGCAAATCATTTTGGTTTACGAGTTTGAAAATCTAAACTTTACGTTAAATAACACAAAATTGAAAATGAACTTAAAAATACCATTGTGTTTAGACGCAAGCCCGTAGACAGCTCATCATGTTGGGTAAAATTTTGGCCCATGTGCAGAACAGGGCCGGAACGTTTTTCTGCAGGGCTGTAATAGAGTCTGCTTAAGCTTTAGACTAACTTTTTTGCTTAGGCATAGGCTTAGGCTTAGGCTTAGGCTTAGAATTTGGCTTATCCTTGCGCTCATGCTTAGGCTTAGGCTTAGGCTTAGTAATATGCTTATACTACTGTTTCGGCCCTGTTCTATACATTGGCCGAAATATTTAAGAAGAGAATACAGGGGTAACGAGGCTTGGCAAATACTGCAGTGTATAGCGATATTCTTGTATTTTGTGAGACCCTTGAAACCTCGAGAGACTGCGCCCGTGAACATTGCATAGGTTGCTGATAGTTTCCCAACATTTTGCCAGCATTAATCCAAGTCTATGAAAGTTATGACCGGTATTATTGTAGTTTTATCGTGATATAAACATTTTGTAACTTACGTAGTCTGCATTCAAATTCAATTATTTGATTTTCGTTTTGCTGCGTTACTCCGCCTTCCAAGAAACAAAATTCTGGCAAAATGCAAAATTTCGCCGCGTCAATACAGAGTTCCGGATCAACGAAATCAGCAGGAACGCCTGAAAAAAATAAAGCAAACTTTACGATAAATTTAATTTTTTATGGGTAAAAGTCAACATTTGATGCTTGCTTACGACCGGTTAGAATTGAAGTTATACTATTTGTATAAGTCAGTGCCATGAATGATCCATTGTGATTCGTTTTTAAGGTAAATTGAACATGAAATAATACTACGCTGGGTTTTATGAGGTGTCATAACGCATGAATCAGGGTAAAACCGGACGTCTGCCTTCGGCTCCAGCTCCGGCAGAAAATCGGCTATGGCTCCGGCTCCGGTATAATTTTTGCCGGAAGTTTCGTCCATTTCGTTGATAAAATATTGCAAAATTTATCTGTTTAGCGCGTTTCGTTTTACTTTTGTCACAATTTTCAGGAAAGAATTTCTAAAATTTCACAGAAAATTAGCGTAAAACCAAACAATTTAATAACTTATTGCAAATATTGGCTAAAATTAACTAAATTAACCGCCATTTTACTACGTACATAATTCCCGCCTTTTACCTCCGGCTCCGGTATCTCTCACCTCCGGTTGCACCCTGATGATTATAAATAAGAAGCATTAATGGTACTCAATAAATATCGATACTTTCAAATAACGCAGACAAGATTTTCTGGTTCATATCTCATACAAACACTACAATAAAGAGAGACCATAGATCGCACGATCCCAATTATAAGTACTTTTGTTAGTTATATACGCTGCTTTAATCGTTAACGGCCTGTCCATTCAAGAACAAATATTTTGGCCAATGTTACTTTAAGAGGCGTAACAGTAGATTAAGCGTATTCCTAAGCCTAAGCCTAAGCCTAAGCGTTGCAAAAACGAGTTCCTAAGGTTAAGCCTAAGCCTAAGCACAAAATGTAATCTAGAATCTAAAACTACTCTGTTGTAGACATACCAGAAACCTGGACGTCCCATAAAGTAACATGGACACATGTTTTAGTCGTTTTTTCAGTACCGGCTCTCAGTGCTAATCTAAAATTGTCATCACGTCACTGTAACAACTAACATGATTTGATTTGTTGGTATATATCTTGAGCATTACAGAACTCTGTCATCAGTCGTTCAAACAGCCAAACCGCTACAAGAATTACTGACGTAAGGCGCGATGATAAAATTAAAAACGATTTCAAATACATTAGCGGCTGATTTGTTTTGTTGAGTCAAACATAATATCATGCGTTTTTCGTTGACAAATGACCAATATTACAATTAAGCATATTATTAATGTTTTCAATATTGTTGAAACGCTGTTTTTCATGCAACTCAGCTTATATGGCTTGTTTTATTCTCGTGAAATAAATAATAAGTTCGTCAAAATTAGCTGTATGCACATAAGAAGATTCTGTAAGCAGGTGTATGAAAAATGAGAGCCCATCTGCTCCTGCACTGTAGATTTCAGTGAGTTGATTTTAATTCAGAATGAGTTGAATCCACTCAGTCTGAGTTAGGACTATCAGAACTCAGAATTTTGACTTGATTCAATTCATTCAGAGTTAATTAAGCAATTCACCCAGAGTCAACTCAACTCAAAGTGAAAATCAACTCAATTCAGAGTGAACTTAATGTGTACTGATATTAATTCAGAAATAACCAACTCGCTAACTGAATTGATTAATCAACTCATTGGAATTTACAGTGTGGAAGTTTCATTCCAGATTTGGCTTGGGCACAAAATGGACCTTCACTCCGGTTGAATTTTTGTAATGGAGGATTACTGTAAAACACTTTTACAGATTTTGCTAGTGTTGCCAAAATGGCCCAAATGGCACGTCTTAACTATACTGGTCTGCTGAGCCTAAAAATAAGCCTAAACCTAAGCGTATGCCTGAACATAAAGCTAATCCTAATGCTAGGATTGAGCCTCACCCTAAGCTTAATCTTAAGCTTCCTATTTTGTAAATCCTGCAGTCTTATTGTCTCTTTATATGTAGGTTTTTTAAATCAATTTTAGTTTAACCGTTTAATTATCACAAATGCTCGGTGTGGTTATTAAACAACAAGCTATTAATAAATTCATTACACAAACTAATACTGTCAGATCGGGCGCCGGCTGTAATATAAAACCTTTTGCACAGGTGTTAACAGGTGTATCACATGACCTATGAACTATTTCAACTGGATTGTGCAAAACAACTGAGCCAAGGGCAATGACCCGCAAATAAATAAGTAAATTATGCAAACAATTTTTTACTGAATAATCACAAAATTGAGAAAAAATGTATCAATCCGAATATAAATACTGAATAAATTTTCGCGTTAATAAAAAGTAAGAGTAGACACAAGCATATAAAATTTAAAATTAAAATCTAGAACACGTCGAACTCTCGTATCGTTTTAAGAAAAAAAGTTTTGATTTATTCGAAGATCGTAAAATATAATTCTGTGAAGAGAAAAATCAATATGACGGCGTGACTCTGACAGGCTGATCATACAGATAGGGATGTTATTATATTCGGCGTAAGATAACTTGCTGCGCGCGGTATTCTCAGAAACTCGCAGAATGCTGAAAAATAACGCAAACGTAAAGATTTAATACGACAATTTTTGCAAGTTTTATGTGACACAGTTGCAATAATTTAATATTATTTCTGCAATTTTTATTACGCAAGGCGCATTGGGATCTGTAATGCGATAATTTAATAAACGCTAATTTTTGGGGTAAAATAAAAGTCTAAAATTTCGATATAATCAATATACCGGTCAATGTAAAGAACAGGGGCGGAACAAGTCCCACGGAAAAACGTTCCGCCCGTGACCTTTACATGGTGCCAGTTTACCTATAGATGATGCAGCTAAGTATCCCATAGCTTTCAAACATTGCAAAACACAGGTTATAATTACAGATAGGTTTATTTTACAGTTGAGTTTAAATACTTAATCTGGAACACGTTCCTGAAAAGGGTTAAAAATCTCATGTTTTAGTGGACCCGATGAGCTCATGGTTGTTGTTGTTGTGACATACCATACGGCGGCAAAAAGTTTCACAAAAGGAACCACACGGTGTATGTTAGAACACATTACCCTTGAGGTACACAAACAAAAACCTCAAAGTAGACTCGCACTGGATATCTAGGGTTAGATTATAGTGCAGTTTTGATGTTTCAATACAAAATATCGTTTTGGATTACCAATCAATACAAGTTGTACCTAAATGAAGAATCAAAAATGAGAAATTCGGTGGAACCCAAATGAAAATGCTTACCGCAAGCTAAACAAACTCGGGAGTTTTAGACAATATTGTGTCCTATAGTTTTTGTTAAATTTTGACGAACAGCGCACTTATAACTGCAGGTAACGGCTCATGTATAGAACAGGACCGGATTTGTTTTCTGGAGCGGCTGTAATAGTGTCAGTTTAAGCCTTAGACTAAATTTTTTGCTTAGGCTTAGGCTTAGGAATATGCTTATGTACCAGTTCTGGCCCTGTTCTATACATGGGCCTAAGTAACTATACTAAATCATGCTAACAACTTAACAACATTTTGCAGATATTGGCTAAAATTAACTAATTAACCATCATTTTTACTAACTAACTTTGTCTCACCTTTGGCTCCGGCTTCGTTTCGTTGACCTTCGGCTCCGGCTTCGGCATTTTTCATCTCCGGTTTCACATTGTCAACCAGGGACCGAACTTTCATATTTATTTTGGTGAAGTTTCAAAATGCAGCAAATTAAGCATATTGCAGATGTTTCAGGTTTTTATAGAGCTTGTGTCGACGTATGTTTAGATTTGTAGCCAGACCTGTAACGATTTGCATGCTAGATGTAATTCTATCATGTACAGATCTTAAAACTGACTTCTCGTCAGGCCGCTAGGTATATGAACCTGTAAGTATTGCGTCAACTGATTGCTGAAACTGCCGCCGTACTCTCAACTCAGGTGGTAGCAAGGTGCCGTTAGGCTGAGTGGCCCTGTAAGGATCAAGGGCGCAACGTTTTTCTGTGGACTAGAAAAGAGTTGTTTGCTTGGCTTAGGCTTAGACTTACGCGTAGGAATATGATCATTCTTACGCTTAGGTATAGGCTTAGGCTTAGACTTAGGAACATGCTTATAATACTGTTCCGCCCCTGTTCTTTACGTTTGCCGGCTGAGTTACTGCAGCAGAGCTGCTGATTGGCTGCACAATTGAGCTGTAACAGTTTCGGTTCCTAGCTTTCAAGAAACTTATACAAGTCTATTTTGTATAAAACCAACGTTTCGTTGCTCAGAATGATAGGCTACAGGTATTTTGAAGTGTATCATAAACTCGAGTTTTTCACTTTATTCTTGTTAATTTAAACTGCTTCATATTTCAATCTGAGTAGGCATTAAAAACGCTATGATTAATCTGATTCATGACAGAAACAGCCTTTTATGTATAACAAAAATATGTAAATTGTTGAATAAAATATACCAATGCAAAGAACAGGTCCTGTATACGAATACTGAAGTAAAATTCATGCCTACGGCTATATCTAAAAGCAAGCCTAAGCCTAAACCAAAACCTTTGAGGCTTAAACAAAATAAAAAATCGTCTTACTGTGAAACGTCCGGCGTTTAACTTATGCATATACATCGTCAAAATACTAGAAATGGGATGAGAACAGAATTCTAAGCATAAATTTTTTAACAAATATGATTGACATATGTTTCTCCAAGTTGATAGTTTGTACGGCCCATGTAAAGATCAGGGGCGGAACGTTTTTCCGTGGGACTATAATAGAGAAAGCTTAAGCTTAACACTTATTTTTTACCTGGCTTAGACTATTAGGCTTAGGCTTAGGCTTAGGAATAAACTCATTCTTACGCTTAGGCTTAGGCTTGACATAGGATTAGGCATGGGCTTAATCATCGGCTTAGGAATATGCTTATAAAACTGTTTCGCCCCCGTTATTTACATTGGCCGTTTATTCTATGCTCACTAAATACTAAAAAAGGCCAATGTTACTTTAATGAACCTAACAGTGGATTAAGCGCATTCCTAAGCCTTAGTGTAAGCCTAAGCGTTGCAAAAATGAGTTCCTAAGCCTAAGCCTAAGCCTGAGCCTAAGCAAAAAATGTAATCTAGAATCTAAACCTACTCTTTTATAGACCCACCAGAAACCTGGACGCCTCTTTAAGTAACACGGGCCTTAAAAAGCATGATGGCAGGAACGAATTTATTGCGGCAAGGTATATTAATTTCATGTTTAAGCATTAGCTAACATGGAAAATTTTTATTTCTTGGAACCATCAGAAAATCTTAGAGTAGTAAATGTGCCATTTTAACAATTTTTAGTTGAAACAAAAATTTATAAAATATTTTTACAGGAGCTATTGGGGAGCCGAACCAGACCATCTAAGTGCCATTAAATTCACTAACCAACTGTACCACTGCACTCACCATACTCGTCGTTGTTTACAAAAGCTTTAGCCCCTTCTCACATTTCGTTGCCTGTAGGCAACTCAGCGCAGTGTATATACGTTAAATAGTATATATCGCACCGTGTTTAACAATTGCTGCACGTATACATAGTACTAAATCACCACAAGACGTGAGAGCCCCCTCGGGCTCGAGCGTCAAGCTCCTATAGCTGAGTGGTGATGGTATACGCCTCCCGCTCCAGTCACAGGAGTTCGAATCCCAGCATACAAGTAGGTCTCAGTGGAAATAGAAAATATTCATGTGAGAAACGTCTAAGACTCTGAGTAATGCTGTTTCATAATGCGAAATTCAAACGGAAAGTATGAAAATAATTTTCTACCATTACATAAAAACGGGAGCTACCAAGAAAACAAGTTATAATTGTCTTACGAGTGTTTTTGGAAAATATTTCAAATTCTAGATAATTATTCTAAGACATTCAAGGTTACAAAGAATATGAAAAAATTTCTGAAATGAGTACCCTGAGAAAAAAAGTGTTTGCAAAGAGACGGTCTCCAAGACGTCTCAGCAACCGGATATCAATAAACTTTACAGAGTCAGACAACCGTGCTAATCTAATTGGTCACCCAACGCGCAGGTCACCGGTTGTATCTGCGACTAACGATCCGGGCGTGCAATGATACCTCATAGACGCATACATTTACGCCTACAGCCAAGTACATCATGCATTGTAATTTTAGCAAGGGTGTACATATTCTCAAATGGGCACAGCATCGTCAACTTTTGAACCAGAGAACTGACAACTTTGAAATATGACACGCTTGTTTCGGTTTTTGGGCGGTCCTACTTGCGAGCTAAATATGAGCGCAGCTCTTGCTGCTGGCTTGGGGTTAAAAGCATTTTACTGACCGGTAATTGGTGCTACACATATTCGAGTAAAACAGTCTTATAGAACCAAACGCGTTGCTATGAACGATGTGGCTGCTCTTTTGCGCACCGCCAGCGGCGGTGACCTGTCGCGATTAGGGTAGTGGGTTTTATGCCACTTGCAGAATGTGCCGTTGGCTTTAATTTAAGTGTTTAAGGGAAACCAAAAGTAGTTTAAGCCTACCGTATAACACTCAAGACAAGATTTTACGTGCGAAATGTAACGGTAACTCTAAGACTAAACCGATGTTAGAGTTATCCTACACTTCGCACGCAAAATTTTGCTTCAATTGTTGTATTGAAAAATTCTGGGTCCGGCTCACGGCACTAATCATTTTCAACAAATCTTCGGATTCGACTCGTGGTTCGATGTTGCATCGCTACTCGGAGCACCATTGTCGATTTAGAACGCGTCAAAATTACACTGCTGAATTAGTAACTTACTGATAAGTGATTTTGGTTCAACTTCAAGTCCTGCAGTTAACGCATTCCACGTATGATACGTGGCTGCGTTGGCTAATTTTGTTGACAAAATTTCACTGTAACGAGCTTCAAATGGTTTCGTTGCTTCCGACCAATGGATTGGGTAGAATACGTTTGGTGGAGCGATTTTAATATGCGGTAAACCGGTCATAAACTCATTTGCTATGATTGGTTTGGTTTGGTGGTTGTACACGGCAAGTTGATCAAATTCATTCAATAATTTGGGAAGATTACGATACCGAGTAACCGCTCGTGTTAATAGTTGTGGACCTTGATGTCCCCATTCATCTTCATAATCATTGACAAACCATTTCATTGCCAGTAACAGAAACGGATGGCGTCGCGATGCAAAATGCATAAAAGCGCCGTTCACAACAGTGTTGTTGTTGTTTTTTTTGTTGTTGTTGTTGTTGTTGTTGTTGTTGTTGTTGTTGTTGTTGTTGTTGCTGCTGTTGTTGTTGTTGTTGTTGTTGTTGGGGTTGTTGTTCCTACTGCTGCTGTTGGCGTTGTTGTTGCTACTGCCGTTGTTGGTGTTGTTGTTGTTGTCGTCGTTGTTGTTGTTGTCGTTGCTGTTGTTGTTGTCGTTGCTGTTGTTGTTGTCGTCGTTGTGGTTGTTGTTGTCGTCGTTGTTGTTGTTGTCGTTGCTGTTGTTGTTGTCGTTGCTGTTGTTGTTGTCGTCGTTGTGGTTGTTGTTGTTGTTGTTCTTGTCGTTGCTGTTGTTGTTGTCGTTGTTGTTGTTGTTGTTGTTGTTGTTGTTGTTGTTGTTGCTGTTGTTGTTGTTGTTGTTGCTGCTGCTGCTGCTACTGTTCACATTTTTGCTATTGTAACTTTCGTAACCGATATTAAAATCAAAAGTTTCATCAAAACTTCGAAGTGTAATCATGTCGAAATCTAAATAAATGCCACCAAAATGATACAGCGTCGCCAGTCGAAGGGCGTCCGATAAGTGGTAAAGATAGTATTGAGATACTCGCAAACGCTGTTTGGAATACCATTCAAATAATGGGGTTCCAACAAGAATTGAACTTGGTGAAATGTACCTTACGGCGACAACATTTCGTTCGTCTAAACCTATATCTCCAGGAGTTGCGTGTGGATACAAAATTACTACTAAATAACTTGGATTGTTCCTGGCGGCCGATATTACCGAACATTTTTGAATATAATTTAAATTTGGCGAAGTTGTTACAAGAATGAAAAATA
>JASANG010003748.1:0-44144 GCA_030248215.1 Enoplolaimus lenunculus
AAGGTTTCCATGAAAAAATTTATTTTCTGAACGTGAAAAAGATTTCTATTTTATTTTTACAAGTTTTCTTGTCGATCATGACGATTTTAAGAAGTTATTATGTATATAGGTACCTGTTTTTAGCAGTTCTTGCAAATAAGGGACAGTCGGCCGCCATTAAGGGACAGGTAGTGTAAATAAGGGACATGTAGTTTAAAAGGCCAAAATGATACTGTATTCTTTATTTTATTCCTATATATTTTTCAACGAGTCAGATAACTTTAGCATCTCAACATAATATTACTACGGTGATAGCTAAATTTTTGAGCCGATATAACAAGACTCGACGACAAAGAGGCATACAAATCGCTGTAAAAGAACCACTGATCCAGGTAACATGTTTAGGCCCATGTATAGATCAGGAGCGGACACATTATCTGCGAGACTGCATTACAGCAAGCTTACGTTTCTGACTAATTTTTTGCTTATGCTTACGATTAGGCTAAGGCTTGGTATAGGCTTAATTGTTTTTAGAATCCTTCTGCTTTGCAACACTATTGCAACCTAACTCCGACACATCCTTTCAATCACAACACCAACTATTTACTTTTATTCGTTTAGGATTCGAAAAGCCCAAAACGCAAAATGAATTGGAACGCAGATGACGTCCCTCGCGCGATTCAGGATATTAATGGAGGTATCACTGTGTTCAGATTTTTTAAAATTATTGTTTCAGGAGTGGTTGCATATTTGCACTGGTTGCGGTTGTTGCTATGGTTTGCAATAAATTCAGTTTTGTTTAGAAAAAATCGGGATAATTTGAATCTGTACTTTAATATTATATAATTGAATGTCTGTATAAATTATTGTGTAAGCAAAACGCATAATTACACAATTTGTTTTAAAACCATCTTTGTTTAAGGCTTGTCTATTCGAGCAGCGGCCATGAAGTACGGCATTCCGAAGAGCTGTATAGAGCGGCGCTTAAAAGGGCAATGTCGGATGGGAAAAGACAGGGGGCGAAAATTGGTGCTGTCACCCGAAAAAGACAAAGAACTCGCGGATTTGGTAGTGAAATCGGGAGACTGCGGTATGCCGCTTGATGTTCAGCGCTTTCGGGAGATAGCTTATGCTGTTGCGGAACAAACGGGCAGAGCGAATAGATTTAATTCGACGACCAGGACAGCTGGTAAGAACTGGTGGTTAAGCTTTAAAAATCGACACAGACTGTCTTTACGAAAGCCTCAAAATTTGTCGGTTGGCAGAGCCCTGGCATTAAACCGAAGCCGTGTAAATGACTGTTTTGACAGGTACAGAAAAGTCGTCGAACAAAATGGACTGGGTAGCAAGCCTCACCTGATATACAATATAGACGAGACGGGACTTCAGACGGTAGTGGAACGTCAGAATGTTATCACGCGAAAAGGATCAAAACATATTTCAACATTGGTGTCGGGAGAAAGAGGTCGCACTATAACAGTTGTGGCATGTGCCAACGCCGCCGGTGCCTATATTCCGCCAGCAATAATACTCAAGGGAAAACGATCTAAAACGGGTTTAGAACAATACTATCCATCGAATTCGCTAATTTTGACTACCGAAAGTGGTTATATGACCACCGTCGCATTTACGGAGTGGCTTCAGCATTTTGCACAGTACGTTAGTCTCGCCGACGACGAGCACTGTCTGTTATTGCTCGATGGACATCGGACTCATGTGGCGCCAACCCCTGTTTTGTTGGCTCATGATGAGCGCATCGAAATGTTCTGCATTCCGCCACATTCTTCGCACAAGCTCCAACCATTGGACAGGGCACCTTTCAAGGAATTAAAAGCAAAGTACAGTCGGCTGGTGCATCAGCACTTCAAGCAGCGAGGCGCCGAACCAATTAACAATATTACGTTCGGCCAACTGTTTACTGTAGCTTGGGCAGCTGTTACTAGTAAGCCTGATTACGTGATTAATGCGTTTGCATCCACTGGATTTTATCCAATAAATCCCCACGCGATTGAAGTAGAATCGTTCGCCATTTCGGACGCTGTATACCAGCAAGAGAGACCGGCGACTACGGCCACTGATGCTAGCGAACACGACAGCGACCATAACGTATCGGCAGAACATATGCAGCCTGTCGAACAAACGGTTATCCGGTCACCTACACCAACGATAGGAGAAATTGTTAACGCAGGGTTTGAGCCGCAGAACGTTCAAGAATACCAGACGTTTGTTGAATGCGACGGATCAGAATTAGCTGTGCTCCAATCTATGGACTCGGCATGTAGTGAGGAATTGGGTAATTTCAACATCAACGTAGGATTGTCGCCGATTGAAAATATTTTCTACGAGGAGCACCCCACATTTCGTGCCGCTTCTCAAAAGGTTTTAGATACCCATGTAAAACCTTACTCAGCTCATTTGACAAGCGATGAAAACATCGCGTCTCTGCAGTCGACATCGGAGGCGGCCCAATGCTCTTCAACACCTCGAGGTCCAGCAGTTTTGCAGCATGATGATACAGAGTATGAATGTCATGAATGCGGAGGACTTTGGTCTGAAGACGTGGCTTATAGCAATGGGGCAAAGTGGGGAAAATGCAAAAAGTGCGAAAGGTGGATTCATGATAAATGTGCTAGAAAGGCTACAAAGAAAACAGTTCTATGTGGTGAATGTGCTAACTAATCAGAGTACGGTTTATTAAAGTAAAGTTTAAAGCGGTTCACTAGTAAATTTTAATAGTGACAAGCGAATTATTTTTGAAATTTGTAAAAATTATTAAGGTCTAGTTCATGTGCTTTGTTTTCATACTGCAAAATTCTTTGAATTTGTTACTTTTAACCTTTTACATTAAAATTCAGTGTTTGGTTTCAATATAAACGAAATAGTTGACCTGATAAACAATCCGTAACCGGAACTTGGTTTCCGACTTCAATTCAATTTGTTTTCATCGCACTAGTTTCAGTGGGTGGGCATTTTACTGCGCAAAATATGATATGTCCCTAATTTGCGTCCGGTGTCCCTTATTTCGAATCTGAGTGTCCCTTAACCGGGGTATGTGCTGCATTTAAGGTCAACTTTGCATAATTTTTAATAAATATATATTTTGTCTACAGAATTTATTAGAATTGGGTAAATCCACTATACAGAATACGAGCAATTCAGCGGTGTTTTTTTCAAGCGAAAGCTGCAAGATAAGTCAAGCCCGCGGCGCCTCTGTACCTTAAATGCCAACAGTAATTTTTGTGTCCCTTAATTAGCAACTCTACTATACTTTTTTGGACGTGCGGCGCTGTCCGTTACACACACGGTCCGGCACCATCCGTCACTCACACGGTCCGGCGCCGTCCGTCACTCACACGGTCCGGCGCCGTCCGTCACTCACACGGTCCGGCGCCGTCCGTCACTCACACGGTCCGGCGCCGTCCGGCACCGTGCGGTATCGTACAAAAATAACTCACGTACGATAACGTATGGCGACGGACGGTGAAGGACGGTGACGGACGGCGGCGTACGGGAGCCGGACTGTAACAGACGGCGCCTTATGGGGGCCGGACTGTAACAGAGGCGTCGTACGGGTGACACATGCTGACGAACGGCTCCAGACAGCGTCGGACGTCAAGTATAGCCTAACTCTAATTTTAAACCACAAATCCTGGCTTCATCTGGCTTTGGTTTAAAGTCTAAAGCTTAGATTTAACAATAAGTTTTACGATTAAGTTTTAACCGATGCTATTAAAGAAATGACATAAACAAATCATAGGTTTTTAATCGCTCTTTATTAAAATATGTTAAAAACAACGGCAAATCAGGTATAGGTTTTAGCTTATATTCACGCTTAAGCTGAGGTGATTTTTAAAATTAAATGTATATCTTTGATATTTCTCGAACAACGCTAGTTGCTGTTTTTCAAATAGCAAAATTCGTCGCTCATAGCCGTTGAGATTTTCCACGCTGTGTTGTAAGTACACAAATTTACAGTAAACCACGCATTAATAGACAGCTTACTGTATTCTAGTACAACAGAAAAATGTTCCGTCCCTGATCTTTACGTGGGCCTATTGTTTTGAAAACGGAATTTCAAGGTAACTTGTCCGGGTTCCACGGATCGGTTATGCTTAAATAAATCAAATGCTATTGGAATGAAATATTTGGCCGTCCATCACTGTTCATTAGTAACTTTTCGAATTTACTATTTTAGTGTTAACTTTTCTATGAAGTGCGAATAGAGCTTTTGGTAACAGAGTCGATGTAATAGTTTAAGGTATTAGTGTCAGTCCCACGTTACCATTGGTTTGGGTTGCACACAGTGTGTTGAGACGAGTACTGCACGCCATAGGGAATCGAAGAAACTAATATCTGGACACCTAAATAAAAGAACTTGGGACACAAATAATTTCAAATCTTGAAATATCTTATAAATCTGACATATTATAAACAACATAAACCAGTCAGCAATGCCTGTTCTTTTTACAGTATCGATGATGGTTGATTAAGTTTTAGCCGAAAACTCAAATTTTAGCGCGTAGTCAAATTTTGGCGAAACATTCAAATTTTGGAGAAAAATCAAATTTTGGTGGGAAATTTAAGTTTTGGCAGGAAAATTCAAATTTTAGCAGGAAAATTCAAATTTTCGCTGGAAAAGCCAAATATTGGCGGTAAATTAACATTTTAGCTGATGACTTAAATTTTGGCGTAAAAAGTTAGATTTTGGTGGGAAATTCAAATTTTGGCGGAAACTTCAGTATTGGCAAAAAACTTCAAATTTGGAAAATATTTCAAAATTTTGGGGAAAGTTATAATTTTAAACAAAGATTTTTCTATAAACGAAAACTACGTACATTTCGTGGAAAAGGAAAACTATGCATGGACGTGGTAGCTAGCAAAAAATCGTATCCACTCAGAGTTATATACTTCGATACTCTATTGTGTCCGCCAGAAACTAAACAGGGCTGATATTTCGTGTGCATCCCAATCCAATGATATTAACGTAGGACTAACATAAATTTAGCGTACCTTTGAATTGGGTACATGCGACCTTTGGAATCCAGCAAAATATAAGATTAGAATCCACGTTTATAATTGGCGAGTTGTAATCACTGGGATACGGTTTAAACGACTTTGGAGGCAAAAGTATATATTGGTTAAATTCTGTTGCAGTAATATAACTTAGTTTGCCAAATAACACACGGTATTCATTAAGTACATTTGAAGAAACACTGTGAGTGTTTTCTAGCAGAATCCAAGACTTAATTTCAACGATTTTGTACCATATTGAAGAAGCACATAGACATGCTAATGCGGTAAAAATTTTAAGTGCAGTAACCCGCATCAGCTTTTGTACTGTCTGAAATATGCGACAAACGGTTTTTATCAGGGTACAACTCACTGTAAATTTCAGTGAGTTGAATTTAACTCAGAATGAGTTGAATCTACTCACAAGTCTGAGCTGTGAATTAGGTCTTTCAAACTCAGAATTCTGAATTGATTGAACTCGTTGCTGAGTTAACTGATCAACTCAGCCGAAATTAAATCTGTTCTGAGCGAGTTGATGTTTACTATTATTATTTCAAAAATAACCAGAAATAACTAATTCTCTCTCTGAGTTGATTAATCAACTCATTGAAATTTATACAGTGTAGAGGTTTGCCTCCGGCAGAATATCGGCTTTCGGCTTGTTAGTGACAAAGGGATGTTACCGAAAGAGTATGTTGTCCACGACGACTCCGGCTTCGATGGAATTTTACCGGAGGTTCTGTATTTTCAGTTGCACAACTTTTAATAGTTTTAAAAAATTGTATTTTTACAATTTTAAGAATAAATTGTCGGGATTTCATAACCTAAAGGCGAAATTTGTTACATCGCGTAAAATATTTGCAGAAGTTGACAAATTAACTATTGCGTAAATTATTTCATTTCGCGTCACCTTCACCTCCGGCTCCGGCAAGTTTTGCTGACATCCGGCTCCCGTTCCGGTATTTTTCACCTTCGGTTGCTCCCTGCGGTTCATATATATACGAATTAATAAAACTGAAACACAAGATTCTGTATTAGAATGTGTCTAACAAACACAAAACAGAAGCAAAGTAGTGAAAAAAATCGGTCAATGTATAGGACAGAGCAATAACAGCGGTGTAAGCATATTCCTAAGACTAAGCTTAAGCCTAAACGTAGAAGGGAGTTTATACCTAAGCCTAAACCTAAGCAAAAAATAGTCTAAATGCTAAGCTTACTCTATTGCAGTCACGCAGAAAAACATTCCGCCCCTGATCTGCACATAAACCAAAAAATTTCGCAATCTCTCGAAAATATAGCGCAAAACTAAATGTTGTGTAACTTAAAAAACAATAATGATTCCTAGCCTATTTCGGCGGAGAGTCAATTTGACTCACCATTTTTTGTGCAGTTGCATAAAACATGTGCGCGAAGATTAAGGTGAAAAATTCATTTTCGGGTGTTCACTTTTGACTGTACTCAATTCCAATATATGACGGATCAGACTGCCAAATTACTTGTAGAATGCGCGTTATGCGATACAACGCCACGATTGTCATTACGTTTATGACATTCTACTTAAATTCCTATGATACAAAAATTGAAAATTGGTATAAAATAAGGTCGCAACAGTAGTATAAGCGTATTTCTAAAGCAAGAGTCTAAGCATAAAGAATAAAATGAGCTTACAGCTAAGCCTAACCAAAAAATTGTTTAAAGCGTAGGTTACTCTAATGTTCCGCCCCATATCTTTTTATGGGCCCAAATATTGAAAGAAATAGTAATAAATTAATCAACGTAAAGAAATACATTTAAGCCGAAATATTACGCTTATGACTGTAACTCTACGATATCTGTTCCATAGGCGGCAACGCAAAATATTTTTTCATATGTACAGTTGATATCCTGGCGGAATCCGTAAAAACTTTTACCTTTAAAAAGACAAAACAACTTATATAACGTTTTTAGTTTCCCAAACATTAATACTCGTAATATTTGCAACGGAATAAGCAAAGCATGGTACTGCTTAGCACTGTCCTTGGGTGAAATTGTTTTGTAAAATTCGTAGGATAGGATAACTATTCAACGGAATTTTCACTGAACTCAAAATGACTGAAAAACATTACAGCTTTTATTCGTAGGTTATTAGCATCTAATGCAAGCAAAATTGCTAACTTCGTTTAGGTTGTTTTGTAACCTTCGCAATACTTTATGTTAATAATCTGTAGTGCCGCTAGTGATAGAAAATATGCTTGTTTACAAACGGACATACGTGGAAGTAAAATCTGGCGACGGTTGCATTCCTGGCAATTATGCTTTAAAACATAATCTTATTTGTCAATTTATTTTCAATATTCTAAATTTTATAAATTTATTTAAATTAAAAAGATTTTTCGGTTTTCTCAAAGTGTCAACTTAAGACATTTTGCTTTTTGTTATGCGCCGTTCACAATAATTTTGTCAGCGGTGCCACAAAATATGCCATAGCCCAAGGCTATTACGAGGTCATTTTCAAAATGACCTCGTGATAGCCTTGGGCTATAAGAGAAATCATCACGTGTCAGCCCCTTCCTCGAAGCTCGTGATAGCCCTGGGCTATCACAAAATTTCCTCTTCTATATATTTATATTCATAACACACATATGTTTATGTGTGTTATGAAACTTGATACCAACAAATGTAATTTTAGAATTTTAATCCTTTGCCCTTCACGCTAGCTCTGTGCTATGAGAATTTTGTGGCAAACCTCAAATTTTGGAACACTGAGTGGACTTGAGAAAATTTTCACGCGTTTGAACAGACTGTGAAAAATTTTCAGGCGTAAGGTTGTCTAGAAATATTTTGAACATACTATGCAGGCGTTTAAAGGGTGTTAAGGGTGTTTTAAGGGGAGTGGTTAAAGCTAAAGCTGAATCAACAGTGAAAATGTCAAACCAAAATCTATTTGACAGTATTCGTATTTTAGAGTGTTTAAACTGGGTGGTGTAGTGTTTACTGTTTATCAGATTTTCCTTCGTTTTTCATTTCAAATCTCAAGTGCTTTTAAGCAACACGTAGCCAGCGGAGATTTGGGTGGTATAGACCCCAAAATCATGAAACCGAAACGTTTTGCTACTGTTGGAAAGATATTTAAGTATTACAATTACGTGTCACTTCTTGCTTGCTTCGTTCGCGAGGTTTTCTAGTCAATCTTTCCAACGGACTCGCTCGCGAATTTTGCAAAACTCAACTGTTACTCTAACTGTTAGCAGCCGAGGCCAATCGCAATCGAAAATGTTGTCTGCGCGAATGAGTTCTTTCTTTTTCTTCATATGCAAACCTTAGCAGAAAAGTCAAGCCCCTTCTCAATTTTTAAACTTTGCTCCGTTTCCAGTGAGATTCAAGCGAAAATGTACGTGACGCAAATGCTTGAAATAAAATAAGCTGTTTGCTGCAATTTATTACAAATTGAGAATTAGCATGAGAACCTTTCAAATTAACTTTAGGTACTAGCTCAAAAATAAAAATTGTCGCTTTCGACAGTTCAAATTCAGCAAATATTCAGCAAGACTTGAAGGCGCAATTGTTTTATTTAGAAATTGTGTTAAAAATAAAAAATACTATTAAACTCTTTCCGTGTTTAAAACATCATCGTTCGAAAAAATTGTTTGAAATCGGTGAAACTCACTAAAATGATTCGCTTAGTGTTGGTCAAAATGCTATTTTAGCCGCCTAAATCGCTTTTTAAGATGCAAATAGCGTTTTGCTTTTAAAACAAATTCTTACGATGGGTTTTTTAACATATTGCTGTCACAACATTAACAATATTATCAAATTATTAATTTAAGTTGTATTAATTTACCACAAAGATAACACACGTTTCGTGGTTTCCGCTCTGCTATTTGTTGCAATTCTTGGTGCATTATATGCCGAGTATGGGATAGAAGCGAGAGGTGTTGGTGCAGATGGAAGCAGTGGAAGTGGCAGCGAAACATGGAAACCGAACGATGATGCAATTGTGGCAATGGTAAGTTGGCTCTTGTACACTTTACCACAGGCATAGGCTAAGGCTCATAGTTAGGCTCAGGCTTAGGCCCATCCTTAGACTCAGGATAAGGTTTACAACGAAGGTTTACGTTTCGAAAGTGTATTTACCTACGCCTAAGCCTCAGCCTTAGTCTAACATGTTTTGGATTGTGTACAAGGGACGGTATGTTTAATATTAAAGTTTATCTACTTAAAACGCGAACCGTATTTAAAGTAGCAGTTTAGCCGCTATTGACGTAGTGTTTTCGCAACTTTTGATAGTGTTTAATCTTTTCTATGATTTGCACGTACGGTAACACGGATCAGATCGAAATGTTTTGATGAAAATGTTAGTTCTTAACATTCCAGTCTTGGCCATCATTTCCTTGTTTTGTTTCGAACCGTGAATCCAGTTGTATTTGTTTGCTCCAGACTCTATTATGCATTATGTTAAAAAGTTTACTTTGTGAGTTTATGCTGTGTGAATTTTTGATTGGTTTGTTAAAAACCCCAAGTCATTCTTTAAATGCAGTTGGTAGCGTAACGGTATCATTGTTAAACAAAGCATCTGTTTCTTACAGGACCGTTTTCAGGAAGATAGTTGCGTGAACGCCTTGGGCTGGTATGACATCAGATACTGTTAGAAAAGTGAACGTTTGCACTCGTGGTGGCGCAAAATCGCGATTTTTTCCTGTGGTTGTAAAACACAACACGTATTTGTTTATTATTATAATAGTAAAAATTGATTCAATTAATCCGATAAACTTTGCTTTAAACAAAAAGAATGTGGTCCAAAGAAGAGTAGATTTAAAATAATATACCCTACAATTGCGGAGGTTGTGCCTGAGAAAGAGGTTATTGTTTTCCGGGAACCGCTTGTTTCTGTGGACGTTTTTGTTTGCTGTGTGGCATTATGGGTCATCTACATTATAATGCGTGCGCTAATGTAAGAATTTGTCCTGGTCTGAGTAAGGCCCGACGTCGTTTTAACACACTCTATTTCGAGACCACTATAAAGTCCGGTAGTCCCTAACGAGGACGTAAAGACATATTGCACTGTGTTCATATAGCATCGCAAACTTCCATAACAACACAAACACATATATACACTTATCTATTTTTCTTAATTTTCTACCTTTTGTCCTGACTCCCTTTGGACAGTGTCGCGACAATTAACAGTGTCTATGTACCGCACAAAATTGTACCTACACCCTAGTTGCAGCTTCAATTTGTACACAGATCCCTAACGGGTTGTTGGACAATTTCTTACATTAGTGCGCGCATTTTAACGTGGATGACCCATTTTGATGGCTTTGTGAATCACAATACTATCTATACTAGGAGGCGATGTAAATTGACGATGTGCGACAGGAACGCAAAATTCTGAATAAAAAATTGTTACTGGTAGAAACAGGGCAAGAGGAAAATTCAAATTTTTACGGAAAATTCAAATTTTGGTAGGAAAATTGAATTCTTAGCGGGAAAATTTAATTTTGGCGGCTATTCAAATTTTGGCGGTAAAATCCCAATTTTGGCTCGGAAATTATATTTTGCTGGGAAAATTCAAATTTTTTTGGTAAAGTCTAAATTTAGCGCGACATATAACATACTATCAAAACCAAAATGCTTTGAGATTTTTCGTGCCTGTCCTAAGCATAATATGCAAAACACAACAAAATAACGCAGTAAATTAATTTTCTTATTTAGTGCTTTCCTGTGACCACATTGAGACTGCAACGATAAAGTCCGACAACTTAAGTATTTGCTTATGTTTATACTTTAGTACTTACTTAAGTCGCGAACATAAATAATTACTTAAATTTTTGAGCAAAAACGAATAAACGCCAAATGTCAGCCACAGTCAAAACAAGAAATACTTTACTGTAGTGGTCCGATAGATGGGCTGATATGTATTTGCCTCCAGAGGTTGCCCCACTGTTCTACAGTTACGGTCTGTTATTTATTTTAACCCGCCCTCCGCCGTCCTTCGTTTCTGATATATCCAGTATTGCAACTTAACGTTACTAATTTATAGTTTTTGTATTTTCGTGCCTGTCCTATGCATAATATACAAAACACAACAAAATAACTCAGTAAATTAATTTTCTTATTTAGTGCTTTCCTTGACAATTAGATCAACGAAAAAGTCCGCAGTTTCAATGTATTATACATTGAAATGTTAGAAGAACAGCGTAGCGTACAATATTTTTATGTGACAGACACACTAGTGACACCACTTTGTTCAAAAATTTCAGCGCTTAAATTCAAATTTTGGCAAAAAATTCAAATTTTGGTAGAGGCAATCAATTTTTGGCGGAGAAATTTAAATTGTGGCGGGAAATTCAAACTTTGGCGGTAAAATTTATATTTTGCGAATTAAGTTTTGCGGATTCATTTTGCGGATCAAATTTTTTGTAATTCTAAATTTACGCATAAAACATACTTATCAAATCTTTGTCATTTTGGTCAGTATATTAGTATATCCAAAAAATAAATATTATTTTCTTATTTAGTCTTTCCTCCCACTTCACTCTCACCATTTCCCTCTATTTTATTTAATATAATGCGACAACTGTATACAAAATGTCCGGTAAAACAATAAGCACTATGCGGACGTTTTTACTTAAAGCCAAAATGTCCGTACACGGTTTCGCAATAACAGTATAACTAGAGTTTTCAAAACAGTATAGGGGGACGATGGATTAGCGGAGTGCACGTATGGTAACGTGTGAACGACATGATTTCATTTCAAAATTTGAATTTTTTTGCCAAAATCTATATTTTCGCGCCAAAATTTAAATTTGCCACCAAGGTTAGAATTTTAACACCGAAATTTAAATTTTCCCACCAAAATTTGAATTTTTTCGCGGAAATTTAGGCTTTTGCGCCAAAATCAAAATTTTGGCGCGAAAAATACCCTGATGTACAATATGTCCGATAGCCTAACTGAAACCTTTCGATCCCGTCTGCTAATGTCATATGATGTCAGTCCCACGTTGCCATTGGTTTGGATTGCACACAAAATGTCCAGTCGTTTGTTAAAAGCTCTATAGTGCCCATTAAACGTTAACTGGAAAAGCTATACCGTCCGCGGTAGCATGCATAGGTAGTACTGCACGCCATGTTATATCTAAGAAACTATGTCCAGACGCCTAAATAGTAGACGTTCGAACGCAAATATAAGACATTTGCCGTATTCGAAAGAACAGAAATTTGTCAGTAATGCGTGTTTTTTCCACTGTGTTTAAGGCCGGAAAATTCAAATTTTGACGACAAATTCAAATTTTGGCGAGAAAATTAAATTTTGCCGGGAAAATTAATTTTTTGGTATAAAATTCAAGTTTTGGTGGTAAATTTAATATTTAGTGGCAAAACTAATATTTTTGCTGGAAAATTCAAACTTTGGCGCAAAATTCAAATTTTGTCAAATTATGAATGCTCCACAATTAAAAATGTGGCTTGGTGGAAAATTGAATTTGAATTCCAGAAAAAGGCAAAATTTAGACATGTGAAATTTTCGTGTATTGGATTTGAACTAAATTATCAATCCATAAAATTCACTCAAAGCTTTTTTAAGAATTGAATAAAATTACAATTCCATAAACACGCATGTGAAAACAATTGCGTGTTAAGGAATTGAACACTAGTGTAAAGTGGTGTTCTTTGAATTGAATTTTATTTCAGTTTTTATATCGCTCTGACTATGTCAATACCTTTACTCACTACAAACATGGTGTTTAGGAATTGAAACATTTCTCTGGCCTGTGCTGTATTGCAAGTGGCATTCAAATGAAACGTAGTGTTATGGAATTGACAAAATTTAATAAGGATTTTAAAGATTCAATTCTTATAAACGCGTTACTTACAATATATTACTGCTGTTTGGGAGTTGAAAAATTATTTTGATGTAAATTTGGTAGGTATTCACATAATCTAAAAATGAGCTGTACGGTATTAAGGAAATGATTTTACAGATAAATTGTCTATATTGGAATTCAAAATCAACTTGAATTTGCAATGTCAATAATTTGGAATTGAACGTAAAGAATCTAATCAAAATGTGCAAAAATTTTAAAGTTCCTTTCCAGAAAGTCTCCTCTAATCTAAATTCAATTCCAGAAATCCTTATCCGATAAATTGACGGAAATTTTGCAAAGCCGAAATTTAGGTAGGATTATTGGAATTGAATTTTAGAATAATTGCGTGTATTGGAATTCAAATTCAAGATTTGAGGAGATTTATTCTAAACTCTGTTTTCATCTTTTGAGTATTGAGGAATTGATTAATTTTGTAAGTTCAAATTTTTCGTTGAAATCAATTTACCTTAATGCCTTAATTGAAGGCCTACTGCAGTTGAACTGCGAGTTTTGTGATAGATTGTAGATAACGAAATTTCTTAGTATTGGCTATTCAAGAATTGAACGTGGTGAAATTTGGTAAACTCTTTGGATACGAAATTTCATTGCGTGAAATAATTTCAATTCCAATATCCCTCCTATTTAATGAGTTTTCAATTCCTTAATACCTAGTAGTAAAAAACGTGGAGCTCTGCAATTGAACAAAAACGTAAAATTGAGATGTGGTATTGACGCCAAAATTTTCCACCACCTCACAGTTTTAATTGTGGAGGATGCATTATAGCAATTAAAATTTCGGCTGGAAAATTGATTTTTGCAGGAACGAAAAATTGTCGGGAAAATTCAAATTCTTGCGGGAAAATTCAAATTTTGGCGGGAAAGTTCAAAATTTGTCGTGAAATTCAAATTTTCGAAGGAAAATACAAATTTTAGCGGGAAACTTTTAATACAGCTCTTACTTTTGGTATGCGGAAAGTTTTTCAAAACGAAAACTATATCTGGACATTTCGTGGAAAATGAAAACTATGCATGGACGCGGTAGCTAGTTAAAATTGTGTCCGCTCAGAGATACTGCGAAAATCTATTGTGTCCACATAAAAAATAAACAGGGCGGAAAATCCATGTGCAACCCAAACCAACAGTAACGTGAGACTGACATGATACTATCATTCTTGTTCGCCAGTATCATATGACACTCGACATACACGGTATCTAGCTGTACACTACATGTGTAGACATCTTTAAAACTGTATTTATTTTTAGCCATGTTTCACTGTTATTGTTAGACATTGCTACAAATTGTAACAGAATCAGATATGTAGTTTTCAAAAAGCAAATGCATTGTTCAGCTCGCTTTAATAACAAATAGTAAGAATGCAATGCGAACCATATGGCCGAGAAATACTGTATACGAAAATCGCAGGGAAATAGCAAAAGATAATGAAATTTGGGCCGAAACTGTTACGCACAGCATAACTGCGCAAATCCTTTCTGGCGTTAATAACAACAGTAATTCAGGTTATTCAAAAATGACAGACAGACGTTTCCCAAGCCTAGAAATTACTATATTATGATGTCAATGACTGTGCCCAATCTGAATTACTAACCAGAATTATACCGTCAAGGTAGAAAAGTATAGTTTTTGACACTCCGAAAAACAATGCTATCTAATACGTATGATATTTCGTCTGATTCGCACTACCACTAACCAAGCGTCCTATAAAACTGTAGAAACATCCAGAATTATTGATAATAATGTGATAAACCAAAAATATGGCAAATAGACATAATTTGGGTAAAAATTGGCAGAAAATAAAATTTGAAATGGAATGAGCATTTTTTACAATGTAAATGTATTATATACCCATAATGTATAATACAATATCTGCCGATAGTGCTCTCTACAACTCTTAGAATATTTGCGTTTCCGCACAGGGATAAAATAGGTCCTGTAAAATTTTTTGATGCCTTTCTTGTCCGGCAAGCTCCAGACATTGTGAGACTGACTTCGCGGCTAGAGTTTATATAAAGGCAAAATCTGCGTCAACGGTTTATCGTAATTGTATCGTGTTTTTTAAACAGTTTTAATGCGATTCCAGGATTGCGTTATGAAAAGAATGGGATTTTAGAATTTAAAGCACATTTATGCCTCTGCCGTCCGACTTTCCATTCATTTATTAGCACCCAGCACTGGAGCCATTGTGTGCGGTGACTGGATGTATGTTTCACATTTTTAGATCGCTTTATTGTCATTTGCAAGAATCTGCCATTTTATCCATGGTTAAAACTGAAGCTGTATCAACAGTGAAAATGTCAAACCAAAATCTATTTCACAGTATCCGTATGTTAGAGCGTTTTAATGGCGTGGTTTAGTGTTTACTGTTGATATAAAATTTTGCTTGATTTCACATTTTCAAATTTCAAGTGCTTTTAAGCAACACGTAGCCAGCGGAGATTTGGGTGGTATAGACGCGATTTAAGTATTACAATTACGTATAACTTCTTGCTTGCTTCGTTCGCGAGGTTTTCTGGTCCATCTTTTTGCCGGAGTCGCTCTCGAATTTTGCAAAACTCAACTGTTACTCTAACTGTTGGCAGCCGAGATCAATCACAATCGAAAATCCTGGCTACACCAATGGGTTGTTTTGTTTTCTTCATATGCAAACGTTAGCAGAAAAAATAAAGCCTCTTATTAATTTTTATACTTAGCTCAGTTTTCAATGAGGCTCAAGCGAAAGAAAACGTGACGCAAATGCTTGAAATATATAAGCCGTTTGCCGCAATTTATTACAAATTGAGAATTAGCATGAGAAACGTTCAAATTTAACTTTAGTTACTTGCTCAAAAATGAAAATTGTCGCTTTCGACATTTAAAATTCACCAAATATTTTACAAGACTTAACGGTGCAATTGTTTTATTTAGAAATTGCGTTAAAAAAGAAAACACTATTAAACTATTTTCGAGTTTAAAACATCATCGTTCGCAAAATTTGTATGAAAACGAAGAAACTCACTAAAATGATTCGCTTAGTGTTGGTCAAAATGCTATTTTAGCCGCCTAAATCGCTTTTTAAGATGCAAATAGCGTTTTGCTTTTTAAACAATTTCTTACGATAGGTTTTTTAACATATTGCTGTCACAACATTAACAATATTAATAAATTATTAATTTAAATTGTATTAATTTACCACAAAGATGAACACACGTTTCGTGGTTTCCGCTCTGCTGTTTGTTGGAATTCTTGGAGCAATATTTGCCGAGTATGTGATAGACGCGAGAGGTGTTGGTGCAGATGGGTGCAGTGGAAGTGGCGGTGGAGCATGGAAAGCAAAGAAAGATGATGCCATTGCAGCTATGGTAAATTGGCTCTTGTACACTTCCCCACAGGCTTAGGCTTAGGTTTACGTTTACAACGTAGGTTTACGTTTCGGAAATGCCTTTACCTAACGGATAGTGTTCAAGCGCTGGTAAGTTTAATAGAGCTTCTCTACAAGGCGTGTAGAAATTTACTGTTTGAAACGCGAAACGCATTTAAGGTAGCACTTTAGCCACAATTGACGGAATGTTTTTGCAACTTTTAATAGTGTTTAATCTTTTCAGTAATTTGCACGTACGGTAACACGGACTAGACCGAAATGTACGCATAAAAATGTTACATTTCACATTCCAGGCTCGGCAACATTTTCTTGTTTTATTCCGAACCGCGAACCTAGTCGTATTTGCTTGCTCCTGATAATATTATGCATTTTGCTAAACAGTTTATTTTGAGAGCCTATTCTGTGTAAATTGTTGATTGGTTTGCTAAAAACCTAAAGTCATTCTCTAATATCAGTTGGTAGCGTAATAGTATTAGTGCTAAACAAAGCATCTGTTTCTTGCAGGACCACCCTGAGGATGGTACTTGCGTCGACTCTCACGGCTTTTTTGACTGGAGCTTCTGTTAGAAGAATGAACGTTTGCACTCATGGTGGCACAAAATCGTGATTTTTTTCTATGGTTGTAAAACACAATACAATTTGTCTATTAATATAATACTAAATATTGATTAAATTAATTCGATAAACATTGTTTTAAACAAAAAAAATGTGGTCCAATGAAGGGTAGATTTAATATAATAAACCCTACGATTGCGGAGATTGTGCCTGAGAAAGAGGTAATTGTTGTCCCGGAACCGCTTGTTTCTATGGACGTTTGTGTTTGCAGAAGGACATTATAAACGCTTTGTGAATCACAATACTATCTGTACTAGGAGGCGATTGAGCTGATGATGTCCGACAGAAACGCAAAATTCTGATTTTAAACAACTGTCACTGGTGGAAACAGTGCGAGAAAACCAATTAGATTCATTTGAGTTGTAGCGTTAAATTTTTTGTCCAAGATAAGAAAAATTATTAGTATGTATAAAACAGATTTCTTAAGACAGACAATTCTTTTTTAATATTATTTGAATTATGGACAATTTATAAGATTCTTTTATATTTATACAACATGAAGCATATCTGACTTAAAATCTGGTTAATAGAAAATTCTTTTTCCTATAAATACCGGTAGAGATACTACCAGAATCTGGATAACAAACAATTTTAATTTCCAAAAGAAAATAGAAAACTGTCTACAAATTCAACACTATTCCGGATTTTACTGTGAAGAAGATTAAGAAAAACAATAAAATTTGTAATATTTTCGGGTGTAATCGGACATCCGTTTCCGGTAAAAATATGTGTCCGTTTTTGCGATGGAAATACCAGGAATTCCGTTCTTTTATATTCCAAATTAATTATTAAATCACGTAATGCTGCAATTGTAGTATATGAAATAAAATTTACAAAATTCAGCCAACATCTTGATCAATTGCTGGACGTCCGCTGTTTTTATTTAACATTTTAGAAAGCCCGCTGAATATTTGCATACTTCAATGTATATAGTAGCAGGAGAAGTGCTTCTAATAGTGGCTTGTTAGGAATATGTTTCTATATCTTAACAAGTAAAAGTTTAAAACTAGGTTTGAATCCTAATTCCGAGTAAAGTTTCTATCAGTCTAGGAAGGAACCGGAACTTAAGACCTTTCCACAAAGCAGCTAGGAAGATGGGCCTCTAGAACGGAGATCGGACACTCAGCCTATGGAAACTAACCGCATGCTGTTGGCAAGAATATATACTACACAATGTGCATTGCATATATTGCATATACACCAGGACAAGCATGTCTCAAATGCCCCAATTTTCAACAAGGTCGTCTCTTGACCGTCCGCCCTATTTTCGTCTGGATACCTTGTTCAAAGCGCGGCCATTTACCATTGCGTCCTCGGAGTCGCCCCATGTCAGGCTAGGCAGGAACCGGGACTTCAGGGCCTCCAGAGCGGGAATCGAACTCTCAGCCTATGGATCCTGACCGTATGCTGCCGGCAAGCATACTATACCGAGTGCATTGCATATATTGCATATGCACCAAGGACAAGCATATCTCACATGTTTACAGTCTGTACAAGTACGCAAATTTTACATGTTGAACTTAAGGTTATTTTCATCGTGATATTCATGCTTATTTGTTTTCATTGTTTGCTTCACTCGCAAGTTTCGTTCCACCATTACAATTAATATATATCGCAACCCTGGATATATCTTACCTGTTTTTGAATAACCTACTGCGTCCCAGGATTGTACCAAACAACGGGACCCAATCTCGCAGGCGAGGGTTTCGAATACCCTAGCGGCCGCCCAGTGCACAGTGACATATGATAAGTTTAGGCTATCACTTGCATACTTTAACTATCAGGGCCGGAGCTGCCACGCCCATAACCCCGAATTGGGGGCCCCACCTCAAAGACGGGCCCTCCCCCTAACAACGTTTTAAACAAATTTGAGAAATATTTTGATCATCTCGAAGGGCCGACTCCCCTAATTTTTTGGGGGACCCAAACCTTCTACGGCACTGAAGCTTAGCTTATGCTGCTGGTAACCGCCGTGAGTGAAGTTATGCTGAATTTTAGAATTTCAAATATTGACTAGAATTGAAAATTTTTGTTTGTTAACACTGTGAATTTTTAACTTTAAATGTTTACAAAAATTTACTTGTAATGTTAATGTGTTTAACTGCTTTACAGATTAACTAAGGTTATTGCCATGGCACTATAGTGAACCCAAACCTGTATCCACATCACCTTGATACGAAAGAGCTAAACATTTTCCAGAAAGGACATGCAAGAGCTTTCGATGACACTGATATATAACAGATACCTGGAGTAATCAAATCCTGTACTGAACATTATTTGTCACCAAACAATTCTACGAAATTATATACGCTAACTACGGTTATCGACATTTATAAGGTTGATTATGAATTTTGGACTCTATCCATTTACGGATTTCAAGGGATGTTGACTTCCTTTGATTTAGATTCAAAATATGGGCTTATAACTCTCATTACTGCCTTAAAGACTCTTGTTTAGATCACAACAGTAGGGCCAGGTCCTTTAGGGATTTTACAAGCGGGTATATAACTTCTTGATAGTGTCAGAAAACACCAAAATAAGACACTTATGCGTGGTTTACATTAATTTGTGTACGTGATGTGGAAATTCTGACCGGTTATGGACGCTTGCTGATTGATAGTTTTCGTAAGTTTTCAAACTACAGATTCCTATTTCAGAAGTACATGCAGTTGTTGTTTAAAACTTATTTTAACAAACCTTCCAAATTATTAAAATTAATTTTGTTATATTTTAATATTTGATGTACCACAGATCAGCGTGAGAAAAGGGAACCAGGGCGATTAGAACTCTGGCACAAAATTTGAGTGTGCCAGTTTTTTAGATAACCGACCACAATTTAGGCAACTGACAAAGTTTTACAAGCATAATGTTCTGAAACAAAACGAATATTAAGCCTAAACCTAAGGCTAAGCCTAGAAGTATGCGCAACAGTTGTTGTTTGAAAAAATAGAACAATTTAGTACCTTTTCCTTTCCATTACACTGCCGCATAGCATTCAGTTTGAGTTAATACTTACTGTTAATTGTAAAACGGAAACGGACAGTGATCGAAATAACGAAAAACAGATATTTAAGTACAAAAGTTTTAAAAGATGGCTTGTTTTTGATATAAACTTTAAAAATTTGCCCTAAAACTTTTGTGGGTTTGAATAAATTTGTTCATTATTTCAAATGATACAATTATACAGCATACCACCAACTTCGGATATTTAAGACAATGATTTTAAAAATAACAGGAAAACATTTCTTGGAAATACAATAATTGTTAAACTTTTTATTTCAAAACCGTTTTTGAAACTAATTGTGTTATAAACAGAAATACTTTTCAAGTGCACCTTGCTACTCATGTTTTTTTAATTGTAAGAAATATTTTGTTAAATATCACAAATATTGTTTTGCGTGTTTGAATTGCACATTTTGGACCTTATAGCTTGTAATAGTCTTCAAGCATTTCTCGCCGGCATTTACGTATTACGAGATTTTAAAAAGTGTCTTAATTCAAATTTTTGGCTGTTTCTTGCAATTTTACAGGTTTAGCAAAACAATGCTTTCGATTCAATAAATATTATTTTTTTGCTTCTCAACTATTTTCCTAAATCTGGACAATAGTTTTAGTTGACCATAAACATTGTTGCTTAATACTAAGTGCTAAAGTGTGAACGTGTTGTATATTATAGAAGATGTGGTATAGATTGGCTAGAATAATATTCAAAAGTTTGTTGCAATACTTATATTATTCAAGCCTATTCGTGTTGGCATTTTTAAAATTTATAATCTGTAGAAGAATGGTCCATGTTACTTTATGGGGCGTCCAGGTTTCTAGTAGGTCCATAAAAGAATAGGTTAAGATTCTAGAATACATTTTTGCTTAGGCTAGGCTGAGGCTTAGGCTTAGGCTTAGGAACACATTTTTGCAACGCTTGGGGTTAGGCTTAGGCTTAGGAATACGCTTAATCTACTGTTACGCCCCTTAAAGTAACATTGGCCAGAAGAATTATACGGCATTGAGCCGCAGATGGCTTTAATCCTTCCTCACATAAATATTTTCTATTCCCCCTGAAACCTATTTTTATGCTAGGATTCGAACTCCAGTGACACTGGAGTGGGAGGCGTATACCATCACCACTCAGCTATATGAGCTTCACGCTCGAGCCCGAGGGGGCTCTCACGTCTTGTGGTGATTTAGTACTATGCAAACGTGTTGCAATTGTTAAACACGGTGCGATATATTATTTAACGTATATATACTGCGCTGAGTTGCCTATAAGCAACTCAATGTGAAAAGGGGTTAATATAAAAATTCGAAAAGCATATTTTCTTAAAATACAAAAGGTATAATTTCATTGTCTGATGACAGACATGCCGTTCACTGAATCTTAAACAATGACTGAGTTTCTGAAATCTACTTAAGTATTTGCTTATGTTTATACTTTAGTACTTACTTAAGTCGCGGACTTAAATAATTACTTAAATTTTTGAGCAAAAACGAATAAACGCCAAATGTCAGCCACTGTCAAAACAAGAAATACTTTACTTTAGTGGTCCGAATAAGATGGGGGACTGATATGTATTTGGCCTCCCCAGAGGTTGCCCCACTGTTCTACAGTTACGGTCTGTTATTTATTTTAACCCGCCCTCCGCCGCCCTTCGTTTCTGATATATCCAGTATTGCAACTTAACGCTACTAATTTATAGTTTTTGTATTTAATTTGAAAACACAGTACGTTTTTATGAATATTTCTTTTTTCAATTCTAACCAATATAAACAATAACAGCTAAATAACAACTATACATGTATACCTGTCTTTTCTACACCTTGAAAATTTCCGCCGGTGGGCGTTTCCAGGAGCCCCCCAGGAGTTTCCCGGGGGGCAGCTGATTTTGCTGGGGGGCAGTTTTCTTGGGGCCCCCCAGATGATCTGGGGGGTCCTGGGGGGCAGGCTTAAAATTTTGCAAACCGACTTTTTGGATCATTTTTTCATTCTAGACCGTGTTTCCAACTCAACTGAAGATTACTCATCGCTCAACATGACAAAAATTTCTCGCAAACGCTAATAATAATTTTAACTAATATTACTGACAACTTAACCAGAAGTTGAAAGAAGCACAATTATATAAAATATAGATATTCTGTAATTAAAACTGTGATTAACATATATATTTTATATATTAGTCACAGCTTCGTTTTATCATAAGGCTCCGGCGGGTTGAACTTGCTGCTGCAAGGTACTTTCGACTGCTGTATGCCCTGAAACGGTCTTTATATAGTTGTGCTTTTTTTCGGTCCATTATTGAATTGTATTAGTTACTACGGGTATTTGTAATGCAATTAAAAAATTGTGAGTGCTCAACGTAATATAAAATCATATTTTGCTGAATGTCCGCCTCAAAAGAAGTCCAGGTCTTTACGTTTTAACATTGAAAATTTTTGGCCTAGAAAAGTCCAGGGGGCCCCCCAGCAAAAAAATTTGCTGTGAGGCATTTTGCTGGGGGGCGGCCGAAAATTCGCCGAGGAACCTTTCGGGGGGCGGTAAAATTTTCGCCAGGAGGAAAATGAAAATTTCCAAAAGTGCTGGGCCCCCCGCCCTTCCCCCCCGCTGTGGACAAGTCAGCATATATAATATATAATATATATTATATATTACTTATATATAATATACAATATATATAATATATAATATATAATATTATAAACGCTACTAATTTATAGTTTTTATATTTAATTTGAAAACACAGTACGTTTTTATGAATATTTCTTTTTTCATGCAAATCAATATAAACAATAACAGCTAAATAACAACTATATATATGTATATATAATATAATATATAATATATATTATACATATATCTGTATAATATATATTATATATTATATATATTATATTATATATACATATAAATATATCTGCGGCTCTATGAACTTAAAAATTCCGACCATCGACACACAGCGTAGTTGTATTTGTGTTTGCCCAATTGAATACAAGTCTGTTCAATCCACGCCGGAATAGGAAGATCAAATATTAAATAGTCGACAAAATACAGCTGAAATAAACGATCCACGGCGTCGAAATTAACCTTGAGCTGATTTCGCAATTGGTGTCTTGCGTTCATAACCGCTTGATTAGTAATTGTTTCATTTTGTAAACTGTTTGTTTTTATTTCAGTTTTGCCTTGTGATGGTTTTCGTGTTCTCGGAAACGTGCCACTCATAAACGGCGCTGTTCTGAAATACAGTACAACGATATGTTTGGCTATACTTAATTTTCGAGCAAAAACAAATAAACGCCAAATGTCAGTCATTGTCACAACAAGGATGGCCAATGTTACTTTGAGGGGCGTAACTGTAGATTAAACGTATTCCTAAGCCTAAGCCTAAGCCTAAACGTTGCAAAAATGAGTTCCTACGCCTAAGCCTAAGCCTAAACGTTGCAAAAATGAGTTCCTACGCCTAAGAAAAAATGTAGTCTGGAATCTAAACCTACACTTTTATAGACCCACCAGAAACCTGGACGCCCCTTAAAGTAACATGGGCCACAAGAATTGCTGTATATCAAGAAGGCACCATGAGTGTACAATTTCTATTAGGCCAAGGTTAAGCGGCGTTTAGTTAAACGCAGTGATTTTATCGGTACCAGTTTAGGTCTTTGTACCACTGAATTCAGCTAGTAGAAATCTATAGGATAGACTACTTTTCAGTTAACTTCTGACAATTTAGATTCCGTACTCTACCTACAAAACTTTCAATTATTCTTAGCGCCAATTTTATACTTACTACACTGCAAAAAAATGGTGAGTCAATTTGACTCTCTCCAAAATAGGCTTTTCGGGACTATACAAATTGAGTCAAATTCGATTCCGCCAGAGTCAAATGCGACTCACTGATTAACACATTTGACTTTGGTGGAGTTGAATTTTATTCAGTTTATGCAGTCTCGAACAGCCTATTTCGGACACAGTCAATTTGACTCACCATTTGACGCTGTATAGACACATTAATAAAGACATAAATTTAAATGTAAATGTTTTGCAAATTATTAAATTAAGTAAAAATTATTACCCATTTTCACCCCAACCCGAATCGACAATTTCTGTCGCGATTCCAATCGTTCTGAACGCGTTACGAATTTCAGTTTGAAAATTGTTCGAATTTTCATACAAAAATATTCGATCAAAGTTGTGAACGCGACGCTGAAAGTCACAGTACCAAAATTGTGGATAAAAGTGATCCGCGTCGACGCCGGGAAACGCCGCTCGGCCGTGTCGGTGAGACAACGACTTGATGTTTTGTTCGTTTTTGTCAAGGAAACACCGTAAGAACTCGTAACATCGATAACAACGGTTGTCAGTGCGCGGAAATGCCGTATTGTCGCATTTATTTAACCAAGCCGATAGCAATCGGTCGATCGGGTCCCGGATAATGGTCCATTTGTGCCACGTAGCGTTCGACAGTAATTGTGTCCTATAAATGAACGATATTGACGCATTTGTTAACTTTTCTCCTACAAAACGTGCGAAATGGTTTCCTGCCGCCCACGTGACTGCTCACTAAAAAATATACTTAAAATTAAGTAAAACTGTTGCCGAATTAAGTGTCGGTTTTACTTACTATAGTGTTTGGGGCAAAGTTTTACTTAATTTTAATAAGCAAACACAAAATTGTTAGCTTTACATTTACTTAATTAATCAGGAAATGACAACAGTAGTTTGACTTATTTACATTAGGTAAGCAAAAATTTACTGAATATTTAGTACACTTATACTTAGAAAAGTTAGTAAAATATAACTATAGTATTTTAAGTAGAGTGTTTTTACAGAGTGGTAGTAGGCTCATGCTTTAGGCAAAGGCTGAGGCTTTCGGCTGAGGCTTAGACGAACCTCAGGCTTAGGCTTTTAACCCTAGGCTTTAGGTTCTCATTCCACAGCACTAGTTGTTATTTTTCAAAAAAGTCTACACTTAGGAAAGGTTTCGGCTTTAGGCTTATTGGCTTAACCGGACGTTTAACGGCCTGCGAATTGGGCTTTAGCATAAGCCAGTAAATGTCAAACCTGACTAGAACTAAAGGTACTTGATTTGATCTAAACTTTTTCCGAATATGCTGTACCATGAGCAAGTGCACGTGCAAAAAAATAGATATACTGCAGTGTTTAACAACTAATACACGTATGCAAAGTACAAAATCTCAACGAAACTCGAGAGACCCTCGAGCTTATTATGCGTCAAACGCCTATAACTGAGTGCTCATGGTGTCCTAACATGAGAATAGTAAGCTTATAAAATGGAAAATATTTATTCAAGAAAGAGTTAACATTGTCACAAGTTTGTCAGTATCAGATTTAAGCGTCAAACTTCTATAACTGAGTGTTCATGGTGACCTAACATGAAAATAACAAGCTTATGAAATGGAAAATGTTTATTCAAGAAAAAGTTAACATTGTCACAAGTTTGTCAGTATCAGATTCAAAGCAATTCATGACAAATTTTAGACTTGTACTTTGACAAAGTTCTATACAAAAGCTTAGGTTTACATCGGGCCTCGGACGGCTAGCTTACAGCATTGATTGGCTTACCGGACTTCACTAGACATAGGAATATATAAAGCTGCTGATTGGCTTACCGAACTTCAGTAGATGTACGAATAAAGCGCTGGTTGGCTTACCGGAGTTCACTAGACATACGAATATATAAAGCTGCTGATTGGCTTACCGGACTTCACTAGACGCACGAATAAAACGCTGATTGGCTTACCTGACTTCACTAAACGCTCGAATAAAGCGCTGATTGGCTTACCGGACTTCACTAGACATGCGAATGAAGCGTTGATTGGCTTACCGGACTTCACAAGGCATAGGAATATATAAAGCTGCTGATTGGCTTACCGAACTTCAGTAGATGTACGAATAAAGCGCTGATTGGCTTACCGGACTTCACTAGACATACGAATAAAGCGTTGATTGGCTTACCGGACTTCACTAGGCATAGGAATATTAAAGCTGCTGATTGGCTTACCGAACTTCAGTAGATGTACGAATAAAGCGCTGATTGGCTTACCGGACTTCACTAGACATACGAATAAAGCGTTGATTGGCTTACCGGACTTCACTAGGCATAGGAATATATAAAGCTGCTGATTGGTTTACCGGACTTCAGTAGACGCACGAATAAAACGCTGATTGGCTTACTGACTTCACTAGACATACGAATAAAGCGTTGATTGGCTTATCTGACTTCACTAAACGCTCGAATAAAGCGCTGATTGGCTTACCGGAGTTCACTAGGCATAGGAATATTAAAGCTGCTGATTGGCTTACCGAACTTCAGTAGATGTACGAATAAAGCGCTGATTGGCTTACCGGACTTCACTAGACATACGAATAAAGCGTTGATTGGCTTACCGGACTTCACTAGGCATAGGAATATATAAAGCTGCTGATTGGTTTACCGGACTTCAGTAGACGCACAAATAAAACGCTGATTGGCTTACCTGACTTCACTAAACGCTCGAATAAAGCGCTGATTGGCTTACCGGACTTCACTAGGCATAGGAATATTAAAGATGCTGATTGGCTTACCGAACTTCAGTAGATGTACGAATAAAGCGCTGATTGGCTTACCGGACTTCACTAGACATACGAATAAAGCGTTGATTGGCTTACCGGACTTCACTAGGCATAGGAATATATAAAGCTGCTGATTGGCTTACCGAACTTCAGTAGATGTACGAATAAAGCGCTGATTGGCTTACCGGACTTCACTAGACATACGAATAAAGCGTTGATTGGCTTACCGGACTTCACTAGGCATAGGAATATTAAAGCTGCTGATTGGCTTACCGGACTTCAAGCACGAGTAAAACGCTGATTGGCTTACCTGACTTCACTAACGCGAATAAAGCGCTGATTGGCTTACCGGACTTCACTAGGCATAGGAATATATAAAGCTGCTGATTGGCTTACCGAACTTCAGTAGATGTACGAATAAAGCGCTGATTGGCTTACCGGACTTCACTAGACATACGAATAAAGCGTTGATTGGCTTACCGGACTTCACTAGGCATAGGAATATTAAAGCTGCTGATTGGCTTACCGAACTTCAGTAGATGTACGAATAAAGCGCTGATTGGCTTACCGGACTTCACTAGACATACGAATAAAGCGTTGATTGGCTTACCTGACTTCACTAAACGCTCGAATAAAGCGCTGATTGGCTTACCGGACTTCACTAGGCATAGGAATATTAAAGCTGCTGATTGGCTTACCGAACTTCAGTAGATGTATGAATAAAGCGCTGATTGGCTTACCGGACTTCACTAGACATACGAATAAAGCGTTGATTGGCTTACCGGACTTCACTAGGCATAGGAATATATAAAGCTGCTGATTGGCTTACCGGACTTCAGTAGACGCACGAATAAAACGCTGATTGGCTTACCTGACTTCACTAAACGCTCGAATAAAGCGCTGATTGGCTTACCGGACTTCACTAGGCACAGGAATATTAAAGCTGCTGATTGGCTTACCGGACTTCAGTAGACGCACGAATAAAACGCTGATTGGCTTACCTGACTTCACTAAACGCTCGAATAAAGCGCTGATTGGCTTACCGGACTTCACTAGGCACAGGAATATTAAAGCTGCTGATTGGCTTACCGAACTTCAGTAGATGTACGAATAAAGCGCTGATTGGCTTACCGGACTTCACTAGACATACGAATAAAGCGTTGATTGGCTTACCGGACTTCACTAGGCATAGGAATATATAAAGCTGCTGATTGGCTTACCGGACTTCAGTAGACGCACGAATAAAACGCTGATTGGCTTACCTGACTTCACTAAACGCTCGAATAAAGCGCTGATTGGCTTACCGGACTTCACTAGGCACAGGAATATTAAAGCTGCTGATTGGCTTACCGAACTTCAGTACATGTACGAATAAAGCGCTGATTGGCTTACCGGACTTCACTAGACATACGAATAAAGCGTTGATTGGCTTACCGGACTTCACTAGGCATAGGAATATATAAAGCTGCTGATTGGCTTACCGGACTTCAGTAGACACACGAATAAAGCGCTGATTGGCTTACCGGACTTCCCTAGGCGCACGAATAAAGCGTTGATTGGCTTACCGGACTTCACTAGACATACGAATAAAGCGTTGATTTTCCCGTGTACATCTACTTGCATGTGCAATACCTTCATTGATGTAGAAATCTTTGTCCACATTAGTAGCACGGCAGAATAAAGCTGCAAACAAAACAGACTAATTATGAGTTTGGCCCATGTTACTTTAAGGGGCGTCCAGGTTTCTAGTGGGTCCGTAAAAGAGTAGGTTTACATTCTAGATTATATTTTTGCTAGGCTTAGGCTTAGGCTTAGGCATTACGAACACATTTTTGCAACGCTTAGGCTTAGGCTTAGGCTTAGGCGCTGTTACGCCCTTTAAAGTAACATTGGCCATGAGTTTTATACAACATTCAGGTAAACAAAATCGTGTCAAACATAAAACGCTATTCTAAACGATTTTAGCATCTTTCAAAACGCTTTTTTGTTGGAGAAATTCTAAAATGAATCGCTGTGGTAGCAAACGATAAAAGTAAACGCTATTTTTAGTATTTGTCAAAATGTTGTTTTCTAATGAATAAATACGCATATTTTACAAAATAGCGAAAAGTGTTTTGCATTTTTGACACGATTTTAAAATGCATACAGAAGTAGACCAGTGTGTCGTGTTTCCTTTTATATCAGGTTCGTGACACTGAAATAAAATATCGTTCGTAAAAAATTGACCATTTTTTTTGCATTTTGATGAATTATGCTTCAATTATAGAACCAATCGCCAAAAATTTTGCTGCGATTTGGGCTACAACACTATTTGAGCCAGTGTAAACAACAGGGCCGGAACAGTATTATAAGCATTTTCCTAAGCCTAAAAGCCTACACTGCAAATTCCATTGAGTTGATTAATCAACTCAGCTAGCGAGTTCGTTATTTCTGAATTAATACCAGTAAACATTAGTTCACCCTGAGTTAAGTTGATTTTTACTCTACGTTAAGTTGACTCTGGGTGAGTTGATTTATTAACTCAGAATGAATTGAATAAACTCAAAATCTGAGTGCCAATAGTCCTAAAACTCAGAGTGAGAGTGAATCGACTCATTTTGAATTAAAATCAACTCACTGAAATTTACAGTGTAAGCCTAATCCAAACTTGAAGCAAAAAGTAGTCTAAAGCTTAAGCTTACCCTTTTCTAGTACCATGGAAAAACGTTCCGCCCCTGATCTTTACATGGGCCACTATTTGTATCGATATCTGACCAGAATTTTTTCTTGGTGAAGTACAGTAATTTTTTACTCCGATATTTTACAGTTTTACACGCGTTTTTAGGCAAATATTTCCAAATCATACGACAGGCCAGTTATGCCGGAAACGCAATTTTTTTCGCATTTGTCTTGAGATTTTGCCATATTGTTAACCTATAAAATCTCGCAAATATATTGCGAGCTTCAAACGAACCATTTGCATCGCAAAATTTTCAATACGGCACAGTCCGTATTCCCTATTCATCTCCTTATCCCGCGGTGGATCCAAAATTGAATTTTATAACGTCCCATCAGCCAACATACAACTAATTTTAAAATTATGTTATAAACATTGCGGTGAAGATTTGTGCTTAATCTCATAATTCAAAGGTGCCGTAGTGTTTTTAAATCTATTTTAACTGACATGTCTTGGAACGCGAAATGTGATCCAGCGACTCAAAAAGCAAGGTATACAACATTTAATATATAAAGTTTCATTAGAATACATACTTTGTACAACACATAGCTACTCTTGTAAGACTTTCTCCGCAATTTACGCTTTGGCTTTAGACTAAGGTGTACGTTTAGAAAAATGCTTAATGCACAATCCACAATATCTTGCGTACACGTTATAGTGAATTTCGTCTGCAAAACATACTAAAATATTACTGCAACATCCTTCAGCGTTCCAGTAAAACTGACAGTATTTTCAGCAGTTTTCAGTAATGTTTAACCCTTTCTCACATGAATATTTTCAATTTCATATGAGATGTAATTTCAAGGTAACATTCGATCCTCGGTCTCTCGGGTGGGAGGCGTTTACGACGGCCACTCAGCTTTAGGAGCTTGACGCTCGAACCGGAGGGCGCTCTCACGTCTTGTAGAGATTTTGTACTGCGCATATATGTTAGAATTGTTAAATACTGCTCACAGTGTCTGTATTGCTCGGATATAATACTTGTATTTAGTTGCTCTTTGTATACTATATGAGTGTTAATAAACCATTAAGGGTTGCGCTATATTTTTGTTGACGTCCAATGCCGTCCGTCAACCATCCGGCGCCGTCCTTCACCGTCCGGACGGTGACTCACGGCGCCGAACGACAAGTATACCGTAGCCCTAATGCAGTTTGCTGGTTTTCCAACGCCAACATTGCGTAACCTCAATTTTTCGTATATTTTACAGTTGGCAAACATTATAAAAATTTTTTTAAAATATCAAAATCTAATTATTTTAATATTTATTGTCTTTTCGTTCATAAATTGACAAATTATAATCGAAGAAATATACATTACAGCTTATCAAAATGGTAAAAAAATATAAAAAATTCAATTTCAATATAAATATTTGCCAATTCGTGGTAAAGTTGTGCCCTACCGGCTAACGCGCCGCTGGACACTGCCGCGCGACGCCGTACGCCGGCCGTGCGGCACGGTTTCAATTTTGCTGTACGCCGGTGTGAACTGACCTACGCCACCTCTACGCCGGGGCGGTGTTAGTTTAATATTACTCGTTTGAAAGTTACAAGACTTATCGCCAACTGATGACAGCGGTTACCCGCTTATAGCAGCAAGGTACAAAACCAGTAAGGCAACATTTAGTATCGATTTACCTTTGATTTGAGTACAAGCAACTTTTGGGATCCAGCAAAAAATAAGACTTGTATTATGATTGATAATAGGAGTGTTGTAGGCACTTGGGTACGGTATAAAGCGTTTTGGAGTCAACAGTACATATTTACTAAACTCAGTTGAATTAATATAATTAAACTTGTCAGCGGGTAAACGAATTGATTTCAAAGCGTCAATCGGTGATAAACGTTGTCGTTTTGATATCCAATTTGGAATATTCGCCATTTCGTACCATAAGCATACAGCGCACAGGTAAACGATAACACCGGTGGTTAGTTTAATGGTTTTGGTTGACGACAAAGTATTAATGGTTTCTAATATTTTGGCCATAACTTGTTATTATATGAAATCTGAAACTCATTTCTTGCGAGTTCTTGCACCCGTTCGCCACCGGATGTTTAAGAATTTCAGTTTGGCAACAATGAATTCCAATCAGTTAATTAATTGACTCTCAGCCGGAAAGTAAAGTTATTTCTGAGTTAACAATAGAAAACTGTAGCCTCCCTATGAGTTTCGTTGATTCGTTACTCTGAGTTGAGTTGATTTCGACGAAGTTGATTAATTACATCAAAATGAGTTAAATCAACTGTGAATTCTGAGTTGTGATAGTCCTAACTCAGACTGAGTGATTCAACTTGTTCTGAGTTAAAATCAACTCACTGGAATTTACAGTGTGCCATTGTTCTGAATTTGAAACTAAGCAAGCAAGTTAGGCATATTTTGGCTAGCGAGTAAAACAGTGACCAGTGCGGTTCGTTTTCTACAACCGGCTGTTAAATATTTGAGTTCGCAGTCGCGTTGATTTAGACTTTATTAAATTTGGAAATTTTATTTAAATTTGTTTTAAGGGGATGCTAGTTTATGTGACTCGCTTGTTCGTTTACGTTTAAATTATTCCAGAAAAACATAATTTGAACGCAACATCAAGTGTTTCTGATGCGCCATTCTCGGCATGCCGCTGTCAAATAATGTTCATGTACTGTAAATTTCAGTGAGTTGATTTTAACTCAGAATGAGTTGAATCAATCAGTCTGAGTTAGGACTATCAGAAGTCAAAATTTTGAATTGATTCAATTGTATTCTGAGTTAATTAATCAACACACCCAGAGTTAACTGAACTCAGAGTAAAAATCAACTCAATTCAAAGCGAGTTAATGTTTACTGATATAAATTCAGACATAACCAACTCGCTAGCTAAATTGATTAATCAATTCATTGGAATTTACAGTGTGTTTTTATTATTATAAAGGATAGCAATAAAATTACAAACATTTCTTGCATTTTAAATAATTATTTGCACAATATTTAGTTGGTATGTTGTTTTTGCATGTTATTCTTAGGATATGTGCGCTTATCAACAAGTTTTCAATCAAGTAAACTGTAGTAACTGGTGTACGCTGTATAAACGAACCTTTTACAGTAGCTGATTGTATTTAAGTAAACCCTGTCACATTTCATTAATTTTTGTTTAAGATGCTAATTTATGGGAGGCACTTTTAACTGTAATACCCGTAACCGTTGCATGGATACAAAAGACGTATATATAAATAAATAAATAAATACATACATATATAAATATATATATTTATATATATGAATATATATAAGAGTTAATTTTTGTGGGGAGTTAAAATTATGTAAACCGGAAAATCCGCCGGAAAACCAAGCCTTCCGTAAAGTTTTCTACATGTTTTGGAGTAAAGACCTAAATAACTGATACTGGCAATTAATATAATGAAATCAAAAATATTAATAACTTTGTTTGTGGAAACAACAATCTTAAGCTTTGATGATGTAAGTTTTATAAAGTTTGGCCAATGAAAGAACAGGGGCGCAACAGTATTATAAGCATATTCCTAAACTTAAGCGCCTGAATCTAAGCCTAAGCGTAAGCGTAAGAATGAGCATATTTGGAAGCCTAAGCCTAAACCTAAGGCAAGCAAAAAATTGTGTAAAGCTTAAGTTGACTCTTTTCTAGTCCCAGAGAAAAACATTCCAACCCTGATCTTTACAGTGGCCAAAACATTTAAAATACATTTTTTAAAAAATATGAAAAATTCAGCTAATACATCTTTGCGTACGCGAGGAAATCGTGCATATAAGTGCGTTTTTGCAACGGAATTGTATTAACACAGGAATTTTGGAAAACCTAAATTGAAACTGGGACCGTAGTAGGGCGTGTGATATATCCGAGAAAATTTCTCATGAAAACCGCTTGATAGTGCAAAAACCTCATGAAATAAACGAGCTAGAAACCAAACGCAATTTACTGTACATATTTTTAGTACAAAATTGTCGTTTTAATCCCTATTACGGTAGCCTAATCCTAAGTGAGCCCATTAAATCCGCCAACTGATTGATGTTATAAAACTTTGGCTGTTGTACATTTCGTCTCTCAAGCTTAGGCTTAGCCTTAGGTTTAGGAAAACACTACGTTTCGGAAACGACTTTTCTAACCCGAAGCCCAAAACTGAACCATTGTGTAAGCACATAGCCTGTGCCAAGTCTAAGCCTTAATTTTAAATATAGCAAAAATGTAAAGAGCGAAATCATTTTTGAAGTTATCAACTTTAATACTAAAGAAAAAGCTTGCTGATATTAACGCTGATGTATCTTTGTGTACCTCCTATCTGATTATTGCTGCTTGTCAACGAGCCCGTCTACAGCGAAGATTTATGATTCAATTAGGTTGTCAGAGAGAACTTAGTTGGTCAAAAAATTACTCCGAATGAGAAGGGGGTCGCCATTTTGAGTCCCAATCAATAGGAGTCGGTATCTCTAATAAAGGTGCGAAAGCGGATAGAGTGTCTTATCCTTAATTAGAGGCCATAAATGACAATTATTCTCAATTGTAGTGCATAAATGACTCCAGCACAAAATACAGTCGAGTTCGAAACTTTAAAGCATTGCTATGTTTTGAAAGTATATAATTAAGTATAACCTTGCATTATCGTTCATTGAGCGAAGCTAAACTCCGAGCGACATTGAGCGAAGCTAAACTCCGAGCGAAGGTCGGAGTTTCGCGAAGCGTTTTATGTTTTGCGCTCTGGGGTCAAAAGGGGATGTCTGTCGGTCCTTCCGTCCGTCTGTCCGTCTTTCCGTTTGTCCGTCTGTCTGTCTGTCCGTCTGTCCGTCTGAAAGAATCTCAGGAACGGCTGAACCTATTTTGATAAACTCGTTTTGTTTGAAAGCCATATATCCTGGGGTGTTAACCTCGCATTGGGGTTTTAAAATGTTAAGCCGTGTATTAGCTACAGGCTAATTTGCATAATTAATTGAGCCTAAATTAGTACTTTCTATATTATTTAACTAATTATTACAGTTACAAGCAATCTAATTTCAGTATTAAAGGGTTGTTGGGTGCGGTAAATCAGCATAGGCGTTTTACAAACCTCCAAAATCGATAATTGAGTAGTTAGCTAATAGATAATTTGCATATTAGCAAAGGTTATAAGCCTAAATTAGGACTTTTTACAATATTTCACAAATTATTTAGATTAAAAGCAATATAATTTCAGCACTAAAAGGTTTTCAAGTGCGAGAATCTTGAATAAATTGTTTGCAAACCTCAAAACCGATAACTGAATAGTTAGGTTATAGCTAATTTGCATATTAGCTTAATTGACAACACAAAATTAGGCGTTTTTGCAATATTTCACTAATTATTAGGATTGCCAGCAGTCTAATTTCAGCAATAATGGATTTTTGGGTGCGAGGAATCTGAATAAATTGTCTACAAACCTTCAAAACCCAATATCGAATAGTTAGCTAATAGCTAATTTGCATATTTCCTTAATTGATAAGCCGAAAAAATGTTTTTTTAAACTATTTCTCCAATTATTAGGGTTACTGAAGGGTTATTGAGTGCCAGGAATCTGAACAAATTGTTTATAAATCTCCAAAACCAATAACTGAATAGTTAGCTAATAACTAATTTGCATATTAGCTTAACTGCTTACGTGTATTCGAGCTTCGCTCAATAGATGTGGTCCCACTACGACTGGTAATACAAAACAAATAAACATTTAATTCAACGAATACTTGCAATACCGAATATATATCAGTAACGAAGGGATCAGTAACGAAGGGTAGCGGAAGGCGGATTAACAATACAGAACAGTCCGTAACCAAATAGCAGGGTGGGGGGTATTGTCTGGAGGTGGTGAGGTCAAGTAAATATCAGTCCACCCTGTTATTCGGGTCATTATAGTAATTCCGGCCTAACGAAATCGCTGAACAATGTGGCTGCGCGAGACTAAGTTAAACGATAACTCTGTAGTTGGTCACGTATAAACTGTATGGAGGGATACGAATCGCAACGTGTGACCGATATTAGCATTTTATTAAGCATATTCCTAAACCTAAGCCCAAGTATACGCGTTGAAAACAGAGCATTTGTAAGCCTAAACGAAAGCCTAATATGTCTAAACGTGAATCTGAAGGCTACGCGTCAATCCAACGCTTAAATGTGGGGTCTAAGCCTAAAAACTCTAAGTTTAAGCCTAAGTCTAACTGAAGTCTTAAGGCACAAACTTTGTTCTGCATGTTGTCTCTGTCCACTGGTATCCTTTATATTAGCTTAAAAAAGTACAACAAAGTGTTTCATAATTAAGAAAGGATGTACACCCTTGTAAAGGTAGTAATAGATGAGTTACTGTTATTGATTTTCCAACTTTTGGCCAAAAAAAAGCAATAAGAAACCGTATGGTTGATTTATAAGCTTAATGTTAGTAGCTTTAGAACAGTCCAATGTATTCTTGTAAAGTACAAACCCTATTAAAGCTTGTCTAAGCTTATATGAATAACTTTAGAAAGATAGATTGCACCTAATTTTAATAATTTAACTTCAAATATACTATAGATAAAGGCGTAGCAGCAACAATAAAATTCAGAAAGTTAAAAAGTTTGGCTCATGTATAGATTGGGGGCGGAACGTTTTTCTGTGGTCTAGAAAAGAGTAAGCTTAAGCTTTAGACTGGTTTTTTGCTTGGCTTAATGGCAGGGTGCAACCGGAGGAGTAAAATACCAGAGCCGGAGCCGGAGGTCAATGATACTTGCCGGAGCCGGAGCCGGAGGCGAGGTGAAATTAGGTAGTAACGATGATGGTTAACTAGTTAATTTTAGTCAATATCTGTAATATGTTGTTAATTTGTTTGGTGTTACGCTCTGCGAATTTTCGAAAATTCTTTGCTGAAAATTGTGACAAAAGTAAAACGAAACGCGTTCAAACAGATACATTTTGCAAAATTATGCAAAATCTTACTACCGAAATTGCTTAATAGGCTTCGGCTTATGTATGAATAATCTCGTGCTTACGCTTAGGCTTAGGATTAGGCTTAAGCTTAGGCTTAATAAGAATCTGCTTATAATACTGTTCCGCGCCTATTCTTTACGTTGGCCAAAAGTTCAAGTATTTTGATTTGTTATTTATTTTGTACATTTTCTGAATAATACAGCGTGTAGATGGCTTTGCAACTCCTAAATATATTTCAATCTAAAAACTAAAACAAATTTAAAACCAAATTCTAAAACCACTTCGGCACAACTAGTTTGAATAAGGTCGACAGGTTAAGCATAATACTTGTATATATCGGTACTTGTGCTTTATAATTATAGCTTTATCACGGTGTTGAGGGGAATAAATGGGGAAAACGACTGCAATTATTGAACCAGAGCGAATAGCGTCATTGGAATACGGACCTAAGCGCGGAGTTGGTGGTTTCAACCGGTAACCGAAATCACGAACTATTCACACAGCGTAACACTATATCGCTTGTATTTCATACTATTAATAGCATGAAACAAGTGCTTCGATAACGTCTGCGAATGAATATTTTTTATTTCATCTGAGACCTAATTTTAGGCAGGATTTGAACCCCAGCGTATTGGAGGCAAAATTATGCTAAAAAATATACGGCTTTCTGTTGTGCTCCATCGAGTCCAGGTTTGAACAGAAACGGTTGGATTTTGAAAACTTGGTGCAGATTTCCCACGATTCTCCATAAAATCATTTGGTATCCAAATCTGAATATATTTTGGGATCCCAAGTGTGCCCAGCTCGACATCCACAGGACAACAAAACAAAAAACGCCATTACTCAGTCCATTTTGGGGGCCTGGGACATCCGGATAACCATCATTTTTTATAACTGTACTTAATTTCATTCAGATAAATGGTCACGTTACTTGCAGCTGTAATTTATTCATGATGCCATTACTATTTCACTTTTAGAAGCATAAGTTTGAGGGATAAATACAGACTGGTTTAAAAATGAAGTTTTGTCAAATTTTATATATTAAGACAAATGTTTGAGAAATTATCGCTATTGCAATAATCCTATTATACTAAAATAAATCTGTAAATATTAATAACAACCCAAATACCAGCAAGATTTATTCAGCAATAACAGCCACGAAACATAACAAGTCACACAAGGTATATTTAAAAATGTTTAAAATTAGCAAAAATGAAAAAATATTAGTCCGCGTAGCATGAAATTGCATAGACGATAAAATTGCCAGAAATGTCAGTGAGTCATAAACCACGGCAAAAATACTCTAAAAAATGAAATTCTTAAAACTTTAAACCAATCAAAATTTAGCTTAAAGTTTTTTATTTTTCAATCATATGACAACACTTAATAGTGATTGGACGTTCGTGGTCGCTACGGAGCGCTGTGGCCAAGTATAAAATGGGTCCTGTGTTTATGCTTCATTCTTCAAAAACCTTAACGTAAGTCAAAGCGTTTAAACCAATAGCTTTGTTCGAGATTTATTCTTAACGTAAGTGTTCAAACTAAACAAAGAATGTGCGAACAAAACGGAAACGGTCATCTGAAAAATGTAACCCCGCATGGGAACTGTAAAAGGTGCAACCGGAGATTTGCCTACGGTTCCGTCTCCTGCCGAAAATGGACTTTTTTACCGGATATTCCGGTTCAATTCGGTGGCTGGATTTTTCTTTCTGAAATTTCGAAATAGTTATGCATACAATGACCCATGTTACTTTTAGGGGCTTCCAGGTTTCTGATGGCTCTACAAAAGTATAGGTTTAGATTCTAGATTGCATTTTTGCTTAGACATAGGGTTAGGTGTAGGCTTTTGCTTAGGAACACATTTTTGCAACGCTTAGGTTTAGACTTAGGCTTAGGAATACGCTTAATCTGCTGTTACGACCCTTAAAGTAACATTGGCCCTTCCTTAGTTCCATGGATTTGTTTGTGACTTTGGAGCATTTTTTGAAGTAATTCACATTTAATTTCCTGAAAACAAGCTAAAATAGATTATCAACACTACATTAATATTGAAATTATGCTCAAACTAAAAGATTAAACTAACTTAATTTAAGCTTATAAGCTAATCCAACAGCATTAAACTAAGTTTCTAGATTAACTAAATTAACAAGTAAATTTATGGTTAAATCCATTTAAAATGTCATATAATTTTAGTTTAAGTTAAACTTACTGAATTCTTAGATACACGTAATTTTTGTGCTACACTTGTAAAACTAAGTTTAACTTAATCTCGCGTTAAACATAAGAATATCATAGTCTAAGTGAAGCTTACAATTCTGGTTTATATATACAGTACGTTACGCTATCTAAGTTTTGCTTGAATTAAGTTAAGCTATAATTTAAGTTTAAGGTTTCAGATAGTATAATTTAAAATTAGCAAACTCAAAGCCAATTTAATAACATTTTGCTTTGCCGCTGGCTTCAGTTTTGGTACCGATAAAATTTGTTAAACTCCGGCACAAATGCTAGTTTTTTTTACTTCAGATGTAACTTGCAAATTGCTAAAGATTATCACCACAACAACACTGCCAAAAATGTTGAGTTAAATTGACTCTCTTCGAAATAGGCTTTTCCGGAGTACACAAACTGAGTCAAATACGACTCCGCCAGAGTCAAATTCGACTCAATCGATTCGCTCAGTGAGTCTATTGACTCTGGTGGAGTCGAACATTGACTCAGTTTGTGCAAGTAGTCCCGAAAAGCCTATTTCAAAGAGAGTCAATTTGACTCAACATTTTTTGCAGTAAAGGAAACGAATGAAATGCGTATGACTTTGAGGTTAGCAGCAATCAAAGAAAATAAAACTTTAGTTGAACAATATTCTATTAACCTAATTGCACGTTGATATCAAATGAACAATAAAGCCCAAAGTAACGAGTCGTTAGCCTGATCTACTTCCACGATTTAAATCAATATGTGTTACACTGTAAATTCCAATGAGTTAATTAATCAACTCAGACGGAAAGTTAGTTATTTCTGAGTTAACAACAGCAAACTTTAGCTCACTGTGAGTTGAATTGATTCCGGGAAAGCTGATTAATTAAGTCAGAATAAGTTGAATTAACTCAAAATTCTGAGTTCTGACAATCCTAAGTCAGACTAAGTGATTCAAATTATTTTGAGTTACATCAACTCGCCGAAATTTACAGTGTAGATTTATTAAGTTGTTGTTTTCGTTGCTCAGAATTTTTTATGTTGTGTTCTCGAAGCTCCTGCTATCGTCCGTATCCTTCAGCGAGGTTACAAAGTTCCAGCTCTTGTGCAATCTCGGTTGAAGAGGTTTTAGGACCCGCCGACAAATCTATTAAATAATAATAAAAGATCTCGATATCGGATTAAGTTTAAATCTTTCGAAACACGATTTGTGCATAGTGTTATTGAATTTAATAAAATTTGTCCACTTACCTGGCCCATGTAAAGATCAGGGCCGGAACGTTTTTCTGTGGGACTAAAATAGAGTAAGCTTAAGGCTTACACTAAGGCTTACTTAGGCTTAGGAATATGCTCATTCTTACGCTTACGATTAGGCTTAGGTTTAGGAATATGCTTAGGAATATGCTTATAATACTGTTCCGCCCCCGTTCTTTACAATGGCCCACTTACCTTAAGATTCAGACAGAAAAGTTGTTCAAATCAAACGTTTCGTAATTAACACTTTTTTCTGTCACATACATCTGAAAAAATGAAAAATATTTATAAATTCTTAAAATGCAAAAAAATAAGTTCACTATGACATTAGTGCCCACATTTACAGTTGCAAATATTGCATTTTTATCAGTTGGCAATATTTTAAACAAGAAAGACTAATTTTGCAAAATTTTACACTCGTCGTACTAAAAATTATCAGAACTTTTTATTAATTTTGATTAAATAGATTTGTCAGGGTAGCATCAGTAGGAACACTAGTCATTTTAATAGTTTACTGATATACAGGAGCAAGCATGGTTCGAAATCTCAACCTTCAGGTTCGTATAACATCAACTACCAGGGTACGATTGCAGGTTTGGCTCTTGCTCCGGCTTTCACTGAAACTCAACCTCCGGTTCCTACTTCGACTGAAAATTGATCTCTAATGAAGGTTTCGGCAATTTCGATAGCGAATCGTCCTACAATTTGTACTGTTCTGTGCGTTTGGATTTTACTATTGATACAATTTTCAGAAATAAATTGTCGTTATTTCTAAAAGTTAACCTAAAATCTAAAATTTTTTTACAACATTTTTTAAGGATATTTGCTAAAATTAGCAAATTAAACATTGTTTTAACTACCTGATTTTTCTCTTCACCTGCGGCTTCACTTCCGGTTCAGGCAAATTTGGTTAACATCCGACTCAACGGAATTTCAGTTACAATATATCGCAACGAAATTTAATCGAAAACCCAAAATTAATTGCCACCGGAACACGTTTAAACGCTGACACGCGTGTACTGACAAAACTGGAACTGTCATGCGGAAATTGCGAATATTGTTGGTTGAAATATGCAATCATTATCCGGTTCCGGTGACTGGTTCCAACGTTTTTGGGCGTTACGTCGAGCCATACTGTGTCGGTCCTGTAGCCAAGAACAATGCTCAGCCCCCCTCTGGAAAATGGCTTTTCCCTCAGAAATTTTCAACCATACTTGTAAGTCAACGAAAACCCTCGTATGCTTCAAATGAAAAAAAAATTGTTTAGCCACCCTAGCAAGGTGAGCTGGCTACAAGCCATTACTGTATACGCTCTCATTTTTATCCGCATTTATTCACCAAGACATATCAGCACGATTCAACTTTGACTGGGTGATAAAACGCAATGTTATTAACAATTAATTGCAAAACTATTAAGGATAATTTGTTATTAATATTTTTTGACACAGAAATGCTTTGAAATACACTCTTAAAGTGTTATAAATTACACACTTTTACCATAATTTCACAAATAGTACACAGCAAGAGTGTTGACGGCAGCCGGCAGCACGAAGGCATATAAAGGAGGGCTGACGCAATAATTCCTCGAAAACTTACAGGAGTGACCAGAAAACGGTACTTTGACAAACTTGACAATAACCTCCTGGATGTACGAAATGTAAACAATTCTTTACTCTCTACGCTTGCTCGTTTGAAAATATTTGTATAGAAAGTGTAACCCTGTCGAAATGAATTCGGAGCTACGCCGCTGGCGTTGGGGAAGTAGTGGTTAAGTTTAATAGAAAACAAAAAAAAAACAAAAATAGTTAATACTTTATCAACAAGTAAAAAAATTGAAAGTATTTCTTTTTCAAAAAAATAGAATTTTCTAAGAAAAATGTCAGCAAAAGTATAACATATTTATAGTTTCATTTGTTTTGACTAAAAACTAAACCAACGCAGGGATAATAATTAAAACAGCGTCTTATAAGAGTTTTATTATATTACACTTAAGCGTTATATTAAATGGAAAAAGATATGTTTGAAGGAAAAATGAGAAAAAAACACAGCACACATTTCGTTGTTGCACACGGTAGAAAGTGGCTGGATAAATTTGAACAATTTAGTTGTCTAAAATTCGGTTGAACTAATGAAATATAATCAAATGAGTATGTTATACATACATATATATATATAAATATATATATACATATATATAGTATTATATATAAATGTTTTTTTCTGCATTTCTGCAGTTTGGGGTTACAATTAATTTTGAGTAAAACTGGTTAAACTACTAAAACGTTGTGGTTTTTGACATCGCTTTTAGGTGTAAATTTGGTTGAGTACTGCAGTGACCTGAGTAAAAAGAGGACTAGAATTTGCTTCGCCACTTAATAGGTAGCCATTTGTAATCCGGTTACGGGCTGTTTGGCAAATGTTACTTTAAGGGGTGTAACAGTAGATTAAGGGTATTCCTAAGCCTAAGCCTAAGCGTTGGAAAAAAGTGATCTAGAATCAAAACCTACTCTTTTATGGACCCATCAGAAACCTGGACGCTCATTAAAGTAAGCATGGGCCGACTGTTTGTTCAACAAGAAAAGAGAGGTGACGACCCACGTAGTTGTTGGATTTTCGGGGCCAAAAAGTAGAACATCGGATCCTCACCTCAGTCGTCCCCGGTGGTTACACGGCCAATGTAAAGAACAGGAGCGTAACAGTATTATAAGCATTATTTCTATGCCTAAGCCTAAGTCTAAGCCTAAGCGTAAGAATGAGCATATTCGTAATTCTAAGCCTAAGCCTAAGCCAAGCAAAAAAACTAGTCTAAAGCTTATGCTTACTCTATTGCAGTCCCACAGAAAAACGTTCGGCCCCTTATCTTTACATGGGCTAGGTAAATGAACAAATTTTATTAAGTCAGTTTAAGCTTTAGAATAATTTTTTTGCTTAGTCTTAGGCTTAGGCTTAGGTTTAGGCTTAGAAATATGCTTATACTACTGTTCCGGCCTTGCTCTATACATGGGCCGAAAATGCGAGTCTATGAAATTTAAAGCACAACCGAGTTAATATCTGTTTCACACGCATAGACATCATGAGCAACAAAAAATTTTCTTTCAGCCTTTGTTGCTCAACGCTGAGTAGTAACATTACCGTATGCTTACGGATTTCTTCTATACAATATCGTCTGCGAGATAAGCTTACTTTATTGCAGTTCCGCAGAAAAACGTTCCACACCTGCTGTTTCCACGGTGCCAATGTCGTAAACGTGCAAGATGATCCTGCTTGATTGTATAGAAATCAATCATTAATGCAATATTAACATCTAAAGGCGTTAGAAATTTGGGCCAATGTAAAGATTAGGGGCGGAACAGTATTATATGCGCATTCGTAAGTCTAAGCCTTGCGTAAGCCTAAGCCAAGTCCAAAATATTAGTCTAAAACTTAAGCGTACTCTTTTCTAGTCTCACCGAAAAACGTTCCGCCCCTGATTTTTAAATGGGCTGAAATTTGGGACATTTTAAAAATTCGCGAGCAATTATTAACTGTATTGCTTTACTTATAAAACGCCAACGACCAGTGCATTGAACCTTATTTGAACACTGAACCTATAAGCCTAAGCATGAATCTAAGCCTAAACATAAACGTAAGAATAAGTTTAACCCTTTCTCACATGAATATTTTCAATTTCATATAAGATGCACATTCAAGGTAAGATTCGATCCCCAGTTTATCGGTTGGAAGACGTTTACGATCACTACTCAGCAGAGGAGCTTGACGCTCGAGCCCGAGGGGGCTCTGATGTCTGGTCGAAATTTTGCTCTGCACATATATGTTAGAATTGTTAAGCATTGGTCACAGTGTTTGTGTTGCTCATATATTACTTGTATTTAGTTGTTCATAGTATACTCTACGAGTTAAAGCCTTAAAAGGTAAGAGCCACAGTTTACGGCATTGTTCAGAGCCTGTTCAATACACATGCAAACTCGATTAAATATATTTAAGTTTCTCACTAAAGATGCCATTTAGTATCCTAAAACTATAGTTAAAATTTAACAATGCACTAAATTTTAAAATTTCAAATTATTCTAATTTCGATCAGCCTTCTTTAACCGATACCATAACCCAGCCTTATAACCGTGTATGGCGTAATTTTCGCAATGAACACAGCGGTATTTCTTTTCGTATGGGCATGGCTTACGTGCGGTGCAGGCCTTATCCTACTGCTAATTGCAATTAACACAGATAACTGGGTATCGTACAAAGTAGCATCTAGCGAGCGACTACTGTCACGATTCGGGGGTCAACCGTTTACTCACGACCGCTCTGGTGGGTTATTTCGTGAATGCTTCACCGGTCAAACCTGGCAGACGGACGTGGACCTGCCCCAGGACAAATGTCTCGCCGTATTAACAAGATGGTTGTACCCTAGGCGAATGATCGATCTTGATTTTAATTTATTCGCAGATGAAGCCAAACAACAACTGTTATTTCATGCAGAAATCGTTTGGGCACATCTCATTTTGGGAGCACTAGCGTTTATCGCCATTCTCATGGCACTTAGCATCGGACTACTTGCTGGACTTTATGTTGGTGTCGGTCCTAGTTTAGTCCTTACTACTGGATGCTTAGATTTAGTTGGTCTAGTTTGTTTAGTAGTATCGATGGCTCTTTGGCATGTGGCTCTGTTTCTGAGACGGGATTCGATCCACG
>JASANG010002933.1:0-43907 GCA_030248215.1 Enoplolaimus lenunculus
ATTGATGCTGCACTCGAATGACATTTGAAAATAGTAGCAACAGATGTATAGCGTGAGCAAATTTTGCTTCATACACACGATTGGATGTAATCAAGTGTAGGCCACAAGTCCCTATAAACACTTTACCTGACTTCGTCTGAGTTTGTATTTTTGAATATCTATATCATGAAACTCTTATACTGCAAAAAATGGCGAGTCATATTGACCCTCTCTGAAATAGGCTTTACGGAACTACACAAACTGAGTCAAATTCGACTCACTAAGGCGCACGTTTGACTTTGGCGGAGTCGAATTTGACTCAGTTTGCGTAGTCCCGTAGAGCCTATTTCGGAGAGAGTCAATTTGACTCACTATTTTATGCAGTGTAGTGCTTTCCAACACGAGTTTTAAGTTGTCCGCAATACTTGAATCAAAGTAGTAACAAAATATATTAATTTCTTTATATTAATGAGAAATGCAGAAAAACAGCGTTTCAAATTAGCAGTAAAATTTTTGTCAAATTTCGATCGTAGAATTCTTCTGAGTTGAACTGTGAACATTTCCATTCCAATTGAACATTGAAAATTTTGATATTTTAAAAGTAGGCACGATCAAGTTTTGCGATAAAAATGTCGTCGTAGGTATGGGATGTGGACCGAATCGTAAAATTCTGGACGGACCGGCGGTCCAAATGTGGACCGCAACGGGATCAATTACAGTTTCGACCGGACCGGTCTTGTTGTAGCGCAACGCAGATCTGAATCTGACGTCAAACAAAGCTCTTGTCAATCGCTTACGTAATTATTTAACAATCACAATTTTACATCTTTGATTTGTGATCCTTAATTTGTAAAACAAACGGAAATTTCCGGTATTTCTGCTGACGCGGACACCGATTTTTGACGGAAGCGGATATTCGGTTACACTATGCTGGAACATTATGTTTATGGGCCATTGGCTGATACGTGCAAAGAGACTGGTCCAAACCTTTCACCGGGCTTGGATCGGACCGGGCTAAACCGCAGCATTGAGCAGGGCGTACCGTTTAGAATTTTTGGGGCTTGTCCAGTGTCGTGACGATGTTTTTCCATGTTGTCCTTTTGCTATATTCCCTACGCCATATTTTCCCTTCCAACTGACGTATTTTACCCCTTCAAATATTGTTTCCTTCTTCCATATTTTCCGCTGCCATATTGCCAGTTTAGCTGCAATCAATTTTTATTCGGCGCTCTGTAGAGACAGCTCGTTCAATATCACATCGTATGATACCGCATAAGTTTAGTCTCTTAGCAGTTGGAAAGTGTTACTTCTTTAACCTTATCTTAGCTTTATCGGACAGTGTAAAGAACAGGTGTGGAACTGTATAAAGCATATTCCTAATCGTAATCCTAATCCTAAGCCTAAGCCTAAGCCTATGCTAAAGCGTAAGAATGAGTATATTTCTAAGCCTAAGCCTAACCCTAAGCCTAAGCCAAGCAAAAAAAGTCTAAAGCTTAAGCTTACTCTTTTTTAGTCCCACAGACAAACGTTCCGCCCCCGATCTTTACATGGGCCGCTTTATCGAACGTAAAAACAACACCCTATCCAACTTTGTGGCGAACGTTGTGGCACAGTCAGCCTCCCAGTTAATACCACAGTTCAAACCGGACGAAAACAAACCAAACGAAAGCAGAGTGTTTAACCCCTTCTCACATTGAGTTGCCTATAGGCAACTCAGCGCAGTGTACATACGTTAAATAATATATATCGCACCGTGTTTAACAATTGCAACACGTATACATAGCACTAAATCGCCACAAGACGTGACAGCCCCCTCGGGCTCGAGCGTCAAGCTCCTATAGCTCAGTGGTGATGGTATGCGCCTCCCACTCCAGTCACTGGAGTTCGATTCCTAGCATAAAAGTATGTCTCAGGGGAAATAGAAAACATTCATGTAAGAAAGGGTTAAGCGAAAAATTTTCAGTTTACTATCTATGACCCCTTCTCACATTGAGTTGCCTATAGGCAACTCAGTGCAGTGTATATACGTTAAATAATATATCGCACCGTGGTTAACAATTGCAACACGTTTACATAGTACTAAATCGCCACAAGACGTGAGAGCCCCCACGGGCTCGAGCGTCAAGCTCCTATAGCTCAGTGATGATGGTATGCGCCTCCCACTCCAGTCACTGGAGTTCGATTCCTAGCATAAAAGTATGTCTCAGTGGAAATAGAAAATATTCATGTGAGAAAGGGTGAAGATAACACAAAGATGCGTTTATCCCAAAATCAATTTTGTTTTTAAACCGAATACTCAGAACTAAAGCTGGTAGAACATTGATCCAAAAATGCGTTGTACAATCTAGCTGACATTCAGTTTTAGTTTCATAAAGAAATTTGCGCCATTTTGCCTTGGTTCGGGTATTATTTTGACATCCGGTCTTAGTGGCTGCCGCTCTCCGGCACCCTCTGCGATTTGAACTAATACTAAGCAGGGTGGGAGGGAGCTGCCGCCTCACAAACCCCTGCACAAAAGCATTCTATGTAATAATGAAAGAGCTAAAATTACTAAAACAGTTTTGAACAGTTTTGGCGTGTATGAGAAGCGCTTGGTGCAGTGGACTTGGGGTAAACGGCAAACCCCCATCCTGCTTAGTATTCTTTCAAATCACAGTGGATTCAATGGGGCGAAAGCCCCCCGAAAACAAAAATTATTGTGGGGGAACTAAAAAATTGCTACAATAATGGCACTCGGAAAGAAAGGAGAAAATATAGCACAAGGATGATGGAAATATGGCGCGAAGGTGAGAATAATATAGCGGAGAAATATGGCACAATAAGTATTGAGTAAGTAAGTAAGTTAAGCAAGTGTTTATTACTGGCAACGTCAGACAGCTCAACAGTTCGGATCAGGCTTGGTCTGACATCATTCCCCTCCTGCTGACGAGGACAAAGCTTACTGAGATCCGATCGCCAGCCGGTCCACACAGGCCGGCAGCCAGCTCACCTTGCTAGGGTGGACTAAAATTTTTTCGGGAGGGGCGTTCAACGGTTTTCAATGAGTTAAAAGCAAGTTTGAAAACTTTCTAGGGGGGGCCAAAATATTCTCCCCCCTCCCTTGGATACGGACCCGGGTCCACACCGCTAGTCCTAGGCCTATCTGCTATTCAGGCCTTAAGATTAAACTGGCACCCACTGTAAGACGAATAAACCTTGTGTGGCTAATATTTTATAGGACGTTTTTGAACTACTGAGAAATGATTTAGTGTCATTGTGGAGTATAGATAGGTTAAATAAAACTGTGGCCGCCAGCCGTTATATGGCTATTGTGCTACGTTCGTTCACCTATCCACTTATTTGTATAAATGTGACCACATTAGGATGTCACAGATTACCGTTTATTGGCGACTATCAATGCATCGGTATGGTAATTTAAGAGCTTGAAAATGTTTGGTGCTCCCGTTTTAACCGTCAAATTCAGCTATTAGCTGTAAAAGCAAATGCTTAGCAATATCAGAATTACGGCAAAATCACTTGCATAAAATTAACCATCATGGCACGAAGCTGAGCACTCAAGCTGCGAACGAATGAGATATAATTTGTTGAACTTTTTGACAAGAAAATTTTTTCAGTCCCAAGAGGTGGCTTCGGAACCTCAAAACATTCGAATTTTTCACAAATTCAAAAATTTTAAAAATCCAAATAATTTTGAGCAAACATCGGCAGGTCGGGAAGTAACAGACAAAACCCAGAAAAGTAGAAGTCGAGTAGTACTCGGGGCCGCCTTTGAAAACTAGTTTGGTGAATTTTTCAAATTTTGATTGGACTTCGAGAAAATTGCAGTAGAATTTTTAAACATTTATCATACTATAACTCAAATGCCATTTCAGAATTTTCAAAACAAATATTGAAAAAGCGTCGCGATTATTGCTTCACATCTATTTTTATTAATGCTTATACTCATAGCTTACCATCTGATTTTTATGGAAAAATTGAATAGCTATATAAATAGCTCAAATTTGGACCGGGATTGAGGTTACACTTTTTGTCTGTTACTTTGGCTCATGTAAAGATCAGTGGCGGAACGTTTTTCTGTGCGACTGCAATAAAGTAAGCGTAAACTTTGGAATAATTCTTTTTAATAAGTTTAGGCTTAGGTATATTAGCACATTCTTACGCTTTGCATTTGGCTTAGGAATATAGATAAACTACAGTTCTGCCCCTATTCTATACATTAGCCGTTACTTTGAACAAAACTCGTCATTTATAATACGAACAATTTTTGAATAAATATCTTTCGGAGCTTCCATGCCCCAAATGAAATCCAAATGATTATAGTTGACAAATGCGAAGTTGTTCACAATCGATTTTGCTTGATGCATAATGTACATGACGTCCGTGGGATCTGCAAGCCAATCAAGAGCGCCAGAAAACAAAGAAACCGGTACTGTCATGCGATCGAGATGATAATCAGGCGGGGTTTTCTGAAATTTAAATACAGAATATGACAATTAAAATCCGTCAATCTGATGTCGAGGACCGAGTCCTATTAAGAGTATCGAATCACCGATCGGAGCATTGTCGAAATTAAAATCTTTGGCTTAAAATTTGATATTAAAATTGTGCATCTTAAACTTCTCGCGAGCCATTGGGATTTAAGTATCCTCAATGCGGACGAACGACGAGCTAAAATTCCGTACTGGAATTAATAAAAAAATAACAACCATGCATTTGAACATAAAACTATAATATAAAACGAAGCTATTTTACACTAAAATTGATGTGTTTTAGTAGGCCAGAATTAACTTGGCGGTCTTTAAAAACAAATCGAGAATATCCTTTGTAGCCCGACGCCAAAGATAGGGATCGCCAAACCTAGATTTCCCGCCAGCCGGAATTTGACTAAATAATTGTCGGATTTTGAATATTTTTGCATAATTGAGCTTCTCATGGTTTTCTCTAATCATTGCGCATTGAAATTTGAATTTTCAAACCTTTCAGTGTATTTAATAACACCTTGTGCAATCCGCTCACGTCGGATTGGGTAACGGCGGTATTTATTTTCGAGGTTCGGACCGATTTTACGAAAAGGTATGCAAAGTGGTTGTGTAGCCAGTTTTATGCTTGTTTACGATAACATATTCACCAATCTGGCATGTTCTGTTAGCGTTGTTTGCTTAATTGTTTTAATTGTTGATTATAATAATAAACATTCGTTTGCTCCTGTATTTTTGCCTGGCTCGCGCTGCGGGTCAATTGTACACGTAACAACAACAGCAACAACTGCCGACACCCTGACCTGTTTGTAGATTTCTTCATTTTTCTTCGCTGATCCGTAATCAAACTTGCGAAATGTGTTATCGTGAACACCCTGCAGTATTTGTGAAAATATGTTTACGGATCTCCTTATTATGGTTCCGATCTTATTTCATAAAATTGTCAACTTTACACATAGAAAGATAAAGCCCAAATAAGCCTGAACAAAATTAAGCACTAGTCAAACCGGCTTGAGTCCTTGGACAAAATAGAAAATGGCAATAGGCCAGTACCATACGATAGAAATCATTGGTTTTGTTTTACGCTAAAGAGTTGACTTAAAGTCTACAATCTCAGTTAGATCGAGAAGCGGATACTGTATCCGACACGGCGTTAATTTGGTAAGCGAGTTTAAATCGTGATTAGTCAAAGTTTCAGAAACCCAGCCACTATGGCTTTTATTACCTGCGCAAAATGAATCATATTTTGCGTTGAAGTGCCAGCTGGACAATGTGCCGTATAAACCGGTAACCGAGTTGTGTTTAACTGGTCGGTGTTAGGGCCACCAATTAAAAAGAACAAATTTGCACACAACGGATTTCCAGTTTTTGAACCACAAATAATATCACCAATTGCGTCAACAATCGCTGAATTAGGCAAAAATTCGTTGTTATCAACCAGTTTTATCATCCACTGAAACATTGGATTAAACTATTACACTTTGGTTTAAATGTATTACGAATTGCGTTTATATTGCATTTCAACATGTTGGGTAACGATCCGCGTTACATGTTATCAACGGGTCCGCAGCCAGAGAGGGTCAGAGAAGACTGAAAAAATTTGGCCCTAATAGAAAATTTTTAATCTTGCTTCTAAGTCATCGAAAACTCTTGTACTGTATTGACCCGAATAAAGGGGGGTAATAAGAGGTGAGGTCCCCATTTTGAGTCCCAATCAATAGGAGTCCGTATCCCTAATAAGAGTCCGTAAGCGGATAGAGTCCCTAAACCCGAATTAGAGTCGTAAATGTCAATTATTCCAATTGTAGTGTATAAAATGACTCCAGGACTAAATAAAGTAGGGTTCGAACGTTTAAAGCGTACTTAAATTTTGAAAGTGCATTCCTAAGTATAACCCTGTATTATCGCTCAAGCTTTTAATGCAAGGTAAAACCGTTCAATTCAACGGATAGTTGCAATACCGGATATACATCAGTAAGGAAAGGTGGCGCAGGGCTGGTTGAAAATAAATAACAGTCCGTAACCGAATAACAAGGGGGTACCAACTGGAGAGGCCAAATAAATATCAGTCGCCCCCTCTTATTCGGGTCACTACAGTATGTCCTTCCTGAAAATTTTTAGTCCCCCGCCTCAACACTTGAGAGCTGGCTACGGGCTTGGTGATTACTGGTCTTTACTTTCATAATGTATGAACCAAAATTATATTTCTTTGACACTTCATGGTTTCATAGATACTGCATAGTGAATTGCATCTTCTGCATTGCTTTTCATTTTTTTGGCTAGTTCTCATGCAATAAGGATACGACTATAATAAACCAACTCCGGTGAGTTTCCTTTTTTCCTTTTGCCAAATTGCTCTGAATACGTTATGCACGGTTCACAACAAAGAGTGACACGGTGATGGAAAACGGAATTCAGTTTAAAAAACATTTTTTGACAATTTTCAATTCCAGGTAATTGAATCCGATTTGTATGCGTAGTCAACTGTGCATTGCAGTAATATAATGCCAGTTTGCGAAAAATGAAAAAAAGATTTAATCAGTTTGCAAACTGACTTTAAATTTCACGGAGTTCCTCTTCTGCTAAGCTTATTAATATTTTTAAAATTAATTTTCCAAACTGAAATAAAACAATTTATAAAGTTGTTAATTAGTCGGCCTTGCTCGAAATTTTCAATCACAGTGATGTCACTCTTTACTGTGGACCCTGCATTAAATGGTTTGTTATTCCCCCATATTTTCAAATGTTGTGCTACCATTTGTCATTCATTTGGTGATATTTGGCCCATGTATAGAACAGGGACGGAACAGTAGTTATAAACATATTCCTTAAGAGTAAGCCTAAGCGTATGGATGAGCCTATTCCTAAGCCTAAGCAAGTCTAAGCAAAAAAATTAGTTTAAAGCTTAAACTGACTCTATTATAGCACCTCCGGAAAACGATCCGACCCTGTTCTATACATGGGCCAACCTTTTGGAGTACGAACCAGTGATCGACTGCACCCAAATTTTAATATGCACCAGTTTTACAACGTTTGAAAACCTACTGCTACCTAATGTTGGATGAATTCGCAAGATATCTTAAACGCTTTGATGGAAGCGCAATGATAAATTTGTGTGCAATACCGTTATCGGAATCGATTTATGTCTGACTTGCATGGACAGTTACAAATCTTTGACCGTTTTGCAATTAAAACTATAGTAATGTAACTAATCCGCAATTCAACGCTGTTTTATATTAAAATACTTACTTCATACCATTGATAATTGTCGCCTAAAATTTTAAACAATCCTTTGATGTTGTGAACTTTAGCAACTGGAGCCAACGCGAAGAAATGTTTTATCTGAAACGCAAACCCAAACCGTAAAATCACGGGCAATTATGTTCACTATAACTCCGACGTCAAAAGTTTAAAATTGGTTCTCAGCAGATGGTAAATACGGTTTACTATTCAAAAATAATAAAACTATGCCCCATTCGGTAAACTGGTGGAAACCATGGGTCAGTGGTCATGATTTTACTTTCGTTTGAAATCAGTCGATCCAGAGATTTCAAACCTTGTTAAATGCGCTTGTTTTCTCAATAATCATTGCAACAGGGAATCTATTAAGTCCACTATTGCCCACCAAATGTACCAAACGTTTGATATTGCTTTTACACCGCGGGTAATATTAGACTGTGACGTCACCACAAACCTTTTTGGAAAATTCAATATCTTGTGAAAATTGAGCGAACGCTGTCATGGTTCCTTCAGAATGACCAACGTAATACAGCGTACTGGCACCACTTTTGTTGAGCGCTGCGTTTACTTGCGCTGGTATGTCATATTTCGCCATTTCGTCCCAACTAAACTATAATATTTTGTACCCATGAGTTGAGATCTTATGCGTGAGTTTCAAACGGTGTTCAGCGACAAAAGATTGGTTTTATTTAGTGTGCTGCAACCTCCTAAAGATGATAAAACTTAAATTTCAAAGCAGTTCAATTGATCGTTACGTTTGTCTTCCGAAACGTTTTAGTACTAAAATCATTGCCCAAACGAGTAAATGCTATTTTGTTTTGTTGTACTTTATTTGCCCTCGATTGCAAGATTACCTAAATTCCCAATACGCATGATCTTTACTCGGATCAAGTGAAACGTGACCGCGCGAATAAGTGTTTCCACGAAAGTTTCCTAAGAAAACGTCCATACCAGCGTCTGCCAAAATGTACGCTAAAACAGTTATTGAATTTGATAAATTGAACTGTAACAAATCAGACTTGAAAAATCAAATTTGCATGATACGATAACACAGTGCAGGCGGAAGACCATCCCAAACCTCAAATAGAAGGTTCCGATCCTTGGTGCCCAATGTTGGCAAAATAAAATTATTTTTCGCGGACCACGAAATCATAGAACTGGCGAAAACTCTAGTGGGGCCCCCTTGAACCTGTTTGGGGTGGAGCACGAATACCCTACCGCCGGCTGTGACCATACACATCAGTAATTAGTTGGGTGCTTGTTTACTTCCTCCTGCAAAAAGTTTTCCCACTTGTATAACGACGGGATTAATTGAATAGGCTAAGGTTTTAGGCTTAAAGTTAGATTTTGAGCGTGAGAAAAAAATCAGTAAACGGTCTCGGTGAATGCCACCAATTTCAGATTGGTGTGACAGGTGCCCTATCTACAGCAAAACTCTGATTTACGTTTTTTTATTGTTGATTATTCAGTTGAACTATTATTCAAATCGCTTCCGCGAGCTGAATGTTGTATAAAAATGCCTGCAGAAAAAAATACAAAGTTTACGCGTATCTAATCAAGCATGCTGCTAATTCTCGGCCCTGTTGGTCAACTGAGCAACAGGCACGCTTCCCTTGAAATATTTCTGGAAACAAATTTGATTGAATACCGTCTTTCATATTCGACACAGTATATAGTATTATCGCTGAAACAAATTTATTTAAATGACCAGTTTCTCTCACAAGGCGCAGATATGGTGCTGGGGTCATATGTCAACTTTTTCATCGTTCAATATTATAAACTAAAACTCAACCAACATACTCAGCCAAATACCCACCTAAACTCTCGTTGGCCAAGTTTGTCAACCAATTGGTAGCTGAACCTAATAGTCCATGCTGCAGAAGTACCACAGGACGCTGGGCCTTTGCGATTCGTGGTCCTTGTTTTTGACAGTTTTCCTGCAGTCCATCACGTCCGTACGGTATTCGCTGCATTGTTAACTTATATCCATCGTCGGTTATCACTTGAAACTCTTGTGCTGGATACCCGTTGTATACGATCAATTCAACCTACAACATAAAATATGTATTACTTATATATACATTTTAATCGAAATGTTTGCCAAATAACCAGCGTTCAATCAGGGTGGCATGCAGTGTTTAGACAAAACCCAATCTGCCTATGTATAGAACAGGGCCGGATCGTTTTCCGGAGGGGCTATAAAGGAGTCAGTTTAAGCTTTAGACTATCTTTTTTGCTTAGGCTTAGGCTTAGGCTTAGGAATATGCTTATACTACTGTTCCGGTCCTGTTCTATACATGGGACACCCAATCTATGAACCAGGAAACATTTTTATAGCTGTTTCAAAAGAACTTAATACTAAAATGACGCCAAGATTCTTGATCGCTGCGCTTGTGAAGGTTTTGTTCATAGCGGTACACGCCGCACGGTAACAGCGGATCTGAAGATCTAGCTATCAAATCACTATTTCGAAGGCATACAAAACCTAAATTCAGCCGTAACTCTCGACTATCGGAACCTCTTCTAAATTCTGTTATAGTTTTGTATTCAAGCTTTGATTTCGGCGTCATCTCTGGGCAATTGCGTGGCTACCGTCCAGTACTGTGTTCATATTCAATTGATGCGTTAGAAGTTTGTCCATTGTATGGAACAATGCCGTAACAGTAGAATATAAGCATATTCCTATACCTATTCCTAAGCCTAGGTCTAAGACTAAGCCTAAGCGTAAAAATGAGCTTATACCTAAGCCTAAACATAAGCTTGTGCCTAAGCAAAAAACAGTGTAATGCTTAAGCTTATTCTATTACTGTCCCGCAAGAAAAACGTGCCACCCCCTATCTTTACATGAGTCGAAGTTCAAAAGTTCGGTAGTTAAATGCTCGTGCTGCAAAACGATCCGATAAAAACGCACTGCATTCATATTTTCCTCAGGCAACTGGCCTTTGAACTTGACAAGTTGACGCTTAGTTGCAATTGGATGATGCGATGCCAGTGGGGGCATGGCAGCCACGTATGAAATTAGTATTTGTGTGAGAAGAATCGGCAACACGAACATCATTGCAAATAATGATATGCGATAGTTTCTCTGAAAATCATAACCCACAAGACTAAATAAAGTTCAGTTCGAAACTTATACAACCACACAATTAAATTATTTACAAAAATCTTGGTTTGTCGAGCGTCAGTTCTGTATTAAAGCTTATTGCTTAGATGTATATGTGTATATTGTGTTGCCTAAAAAGACTCTTTACAACAGAAAATGACCAATAATTTTAATCAGTCACTGATAAAAATGACCGGTACATTTAAGAAAAAACTAAAAATTGAACAAACCTTTAAACGAAAAAAGCGGCATTATATATATATATAGATATATATACATATGTATATATACATATGTATATATATGTATATATGTATATATACATATATCAAAATTCAATCAAATTTTTATTAATTGGAGACAACCAACATTCTATCATTTAAATATATTGAACACTCAAAACTGCTAGTGTAGTTTTAATGACAATTCCATCATTGGTAACTCGAAAAATAAACGCCTCGATCTAAGTCAAATTTGACTTTGCATATCTTGGAATCAGTAATAATTTAAAAAAAATTGACCCGAAACTCAACGTGCAAGGCTCAAATGGCTCAAACCCGCGTTCTGTAAAGCCTGTCTACTTGAGTATCTCTGAATCTTTTCGTCTTCACAATATATTACTGCTTTTAATAACATCTTTAGTGTTACAATTAAATAATTCGAGCCCCGCTTTTAAAAAATTATAGATCCGCTTTCGATATCAATTTCACTCTTTAAATCACAAACACATCACTATCCTGTCGTCATTCAATATGATTGGGTAGGTCTAACCAATGTAGCTTCATTTCAGTTAACCATGGCCTTCTTGGTTTTGCTGTCAGGAAATTAAAGAAAACTAATATGAGCCAAAATTAAGGTTCTCGTTTTGATTAAGGTTAAGTCTTATAAATTGATATTTGGTTTGATTTCCATCCGGCGGTACATCCAATCAAAGCTTTAGCTGGATGGAAATCAAACCGAATATCATATTGTAAGAGTTAACCTTAATCAAAACTAATATGAATAAAAGTTAATGTTGCCGTTTTGATTAAGGTTAAGTGTTATAAATTGATATCCGGTTTGATGTCCATCCGGCAGTACGATTGCTTCGATTGGATTGCACGTTTTAGTGGCGCATGCCCGACACTAAGACGTAATCCCCTGTCATGCCCTGCTGAAAATATTAATTTTGCTACGCCAATGGTTTGCCTAAAGCTTACTTTGTGTGGCTTATAGACAAATAGCTGAATAATATGTCGATAACGCAAGACGGGTTCAAAACTGTTGCGCCCTGGCGCAGTTGGTAAATTGATAATTTTTAAAATATTAAAAAAATTGCTAAAAGCATACTTTCAGAAATTTCTGGATTCGCCACTGATTTAACTATTTAACTTTTAATAATAAGCAAACTCAACTGAAATCGCTTACAAAACTCTGGCAATATTAATTGATGAAATTTCTTAATGTTTCATGATTTTCTATAAATGTGAACAGAATTGCAGTATCAAAACAAATCAGACAATAGCTATTAACCGCGTGTACTTCAAGCTATTATTTGAACGAAAGATTATTAACGCGCTATACAGGCGTAATGGGTGAAACTGCAAAAATTTACAGACCGATAAAAGTTCACAGTTTAAAATATATTCAGATGATAAAATAGATATACGAAGCACTTGCAAACTTGTGAATGCTTCTGCAGTCCTAGAAAGCTTATAAAAAGCAAACGCACCTTTTATTTCATAGAACAGTAGCAAACGGCACGGCCGTAACCAAATTTGTACTGTAAAAGGGTATCGTGTAAGATTAAGGTAAAATTTTCCGACCCAGTGTAGCGAATGAGACAATTATTTCAGTCAGCCGGAGCGGGTAGCTACAGCCTGCTGAAGAGTCAATTATTGTCAACGGACAGTAAGTTTTACAGGCTGGTATATCCTTTGTATACAAATACATCTTTGTACAATGTAAATTTCAATGAGTTGATTAGCTAACTCAGAGAGAGAATTAGTTATTTCTGGTTATTTTTGAATTACAATAACAGTAAGTATTAAATCACTCGGAGCTGATTTAATTCTGTTTAATACAAATTATACGTATTGTCACAAAATTTGTAGTTTGATTCCGATTCCGGCATAATCCAGTTCTGTTTTGTACCCTGCTCCACATGCTAATTGATAAAATTTAAAATTTGATTAACACTATATATTTAAAGTATTTGTGTGCCCCCCTCAAACAAAAATCCAGGCTACGCCCATGCGATAGAAGCAGTTGGACAGGCGGGCTACTTGGTGAAGCGGTAACAGCGTCTGCTTAACATGCAGAAGGTCGCTAGTTCGAAACCACTTGTGACCCGTTTTTCCAGCTCCTTAGTTAAATGGGCTGCAGTCTCGGTTCCCACCAAAACTGACATGTCGCTACGCCGTGACCACAATGGTAATTGCCGCGCTATGAACACGGTATCCCGTCGAAAATAGGGTGGACAGTCAAGGAACGACCGTGGTGAAAATTGGGTCATTAAGCATGTGAGACATGCTTGTCCTGGTGCATATGCAATATATGCGCTATGCAGTGCACATTGTCTGGTATGGTAGCCGACCGCATACGTGTCGACATACAGTCGACGAGAAAACCAGGTGGAGAGGCGGCCTACGCGGCTCAATGGTAACAGCGTTTGCCTGACACGCAGAAGGTTGCTAGTTCGAAACAATCCACAACCCGTTTTTCCAGCTGCTTAATGGAACGGTCTGAAATACCGGTTCCTACTTTGACTGACATAGTGCAGAATTAGATTCGTTGCAGTATAATATAAATAGCGTTTCCTATATTCATAGCAGCATACTAGAACCTGGTTGGCCCATAATTTAAAGATATATGGTCCAAGTTGTTTGAGCTGAATTGAAAAATATAGAACAGTCCAGAACGGAATAACGAGGAATAACCCTCTGGAAAGGCGAAATAAAAATATAAATCACCCCCGTCTTATTCGGGTCACTGAAGTATTCGATGAGAACAATTAAAGATTTATTGTCATTTTGCGTATTTGCGGTCTATCGTCGACACCAAACTGCACCGCATATAATGACGTGCGTCTGCCGATTGCTTTTACAACACACCAAACACTTAAATTTGTTTATTTTTGACCTTTTCACCCTGGAAATCGAGGGTAAAACAACAAAGTGGGGTTGTATACAACGTCATATTCAGCTGATTTGGTAAACTTCACTTTCTTTTGTTTATGCTATGTTTAGTTGATGTTTGGTCTCGCGTTTTAAGACTTATATTTTGTTTGCGCACAAAGACGCCGTTTTTATGGTTCGTTTTAACCTAATCTATCTTACAGCGGCAGATTCTCTTAAGCTTTTACCAGCATATTTAAAGATATAGTGTGCTGACCGAAATAAACACAGTTTGCGTTATGCATATAGAATTTAGACTTACCATATAAAACTAAAGTGTTCATAGTATTGAAGCAGAAATATTAGTTGCCGCGGCTACCGTTCATCCTACCATCTCCCGTTGGGAGAACCTAGGGCTCATGACAGACCCATCACAAAACCAACGAGATATGCTAGTTCAAAAATTTTTGCACCTTGAACGCAATTCACGTTAACCATACCGCTATTCGCAGCTATTTAGCTGCTCGTTTGCTTTGTTTGCAACTTTCCTTTAGTTATTACATATTGCGCAACTGCGTATGTGACCTTCCAGTCTTGCATTAATAGCTGCTGAGTCCCCAGATGATACTTTGCAAGTGGCCCCAACTTATAGGTTTTAAGGTCCTCGGTTGTCCTAGCCGCTGCTCTGATATTGTGCTCTGTATTTTGAATTAAGCGGCGGATGCGACTGAGAAAAACGCAAGTAAGCCTTTGTTACAAACCATATCAACGCTTTCGAGAAAAATTCTTTATTTACCTCAGCTAGGCAGTACTAAACTATTGCAACCGATTGGTTGATTCCTGAAAATTTCACGCGCCTGTGGCGTCCGCCACTGTGCAGTGTCGTACGCAAATAACTCACGAACGATAAATTATGGTGACACACGGTGACGGTCGACGCCGTACGGATGACGCAGGGTGACGGTCGGCGTCGGACGGCGCCGGACGTAAAGTATAGCAAGACCCTATATTTCAACTTGAACATTAGAAACCATTTATTTAGTAAGAATGTCAAATAAACCGTATATCGACGCCGCGCCAAGCATTATAAATAGTCCCGACGGTAGCGTATTATTTGAATGTATCGTTCAAGGCAACCCTCAGCCGGAAGTCAAATGGTATTTTAAGGTAAGTTAGAGCAAGTGCACGCCAACCGCCAGCCCGAAGTGACACGACTAGCGATAAAATTTTTTCAAATCACAACTAAGGTATTTTTCTACAAATTTTATTGTTTAAGATTAAATAAATTATGGTCATCGACTTGAAATATTAAACATGTTAGGAGAGACAGGTTGCTTCGCATAAGGTCACCGTCAGCAAATACGTGCTTTTAGCCAATAATACGTATTTTATGTATTAATACAATTTCAAGATGGTTCTGAAAACCCACTATATTTATATTATTAAATCACTATTGTACTGAGGCTCTAAGTTAAAGTATACTATTTACGGAAACTATATAAGCTCATATTCGCTTAGACTCACCCGAATTTTCGGCAACATTGTGTTTCTTGTTTCTAATCTATGACGATGTATCTGGGTAAAGTACAAACGAAGTTACCGAGGATCCGTCAACAGTTCCGGTTGACTGAAAGTTACGGAAAATTTGGCAGCAAAAATTTTTCGAAATCCTTTAAATAGCAACAGTTTGAAAATTTGATTTCTGTTTGCTTTTACATAATATTACCATGAATGGTAGTATATCTCTAGGCCGAGGATTTTCATTTACAACCGCGTGATTTGTTCATCTGATTGCACCGAACAGTTGTACTTTAAATTTTTTGCTTTTGAAACTTCCAAAACTTATAAAATGCACAACGCAAGCAATTCGGACGCGTACTGTAGCGACCTCAATAAGGAGGACCGATGTTTATTTGGCCTTTGCAGACAGTACCACCCTGGTATCCGGTTACGGACTGTTATTTAATTTTATCTCACGCTCCGCTGCCCTTCGTTACTGATATGCGGTATTGCAACTATCCATGAATAAAACGTTTGTCTTGTATCAAAAGCTTGCGCGATAATGCAAGGCTATATATAGGAATGTTCTTTCAAAACTTAAGTATTTATCTTTTAAAGTATCGTACTCAACTTTATTTCGTTCTCGAATCATTTATGCGCTGCAATTAGGAATAATTGACATTTATAGACTCTAATAAGGGTTTAGGCACTCTAGCCGCTGTACAGACTCTTATTAAGGATGCGGACTCCTACTTCTTTGGACTCAAAATGAGGACCCCCTCTTATTACCCCTCTTATTCGGGTCACTACAGTATTTATAATTCCCAACCGATTTATATAAGTTAACCACCATTTTAGGATCAAGAATTATCCGGCGAAAGATACTTGGCAAAAATAAAAAAAGCTGTCGGCAAATTTACTGCTACACTTCGTATCAAGGTATTTACACGAATATGCTCAATTACGTGTTTGGCTGTAAAAGCCTTAGCAACACATTTTTGCAACGCTTAGGCTTAGGCTTAGGCTTACGAATACGCTTAATCTACAGTTGTGCCCCTAAAAGTAACACTGGCCACGTGTTTTATGTAACCTTGCGTTGTTAGAGGCGATCTTATTGTATCGCTGGTTTCTATAAACAGAGTTTACTTACACAATTTTTTCATTGAAAATATAATAACTAGTTTTGGATAGCAGGTTGAGGTCAAGCTTCTCATTATCACAAGCTCATGCATGAAATTAGCTAAAAAATATACAAGCCAAGACAAATTTATAAAAGCGATTGCAAGCCGTAGCCGTTAGGTTTGCGCTATGCTTTTCTAAGCCGTGCACTACCGTACGACGACGCCGTCTGTAGCCAATCCTAAATTTTCGCGGGTGGCACACCGTTGCCTGTTCAGCGCAACGCTTCGGTCTTGGGCATCTAAAGTCGGCAGTACGTTTTAAAATTATTCTGTTGCAGGATCCCAATCAAAACGACCAAGGAATTTACAAAGTTGTCGCTACTAACTCAAACGGTTCGTGTGAGCGAGAACAAACTTACGTTCTTGTTTGCACGGCGGATGCGGTGTATAAAGAGTGATTATAGTGATTATTAGTTTTTAGTATTATTTGGCGATAGTTTGCAACAGGGTTGGTTTTTTGCGTAAAAACTGAATCAACCGGAAAAAACAGGTTTGTTACGTGAAAAAAAGAAAAAATACGGAAAAATTGAAAAAGATATCGCACTTTATCATAAACATTGGGTATACACTACACAAACTGTCAGTTGTGTAAAAAATAGCATCAGCCTGCTGGCTGGCTGCAGTGGCGGACCTTGAAATGCATCGGAAAGCGCTTCCTCCCTGTAAAGTATATTTTAAATAATATGGTATGGTCCACAAATATTTATTTTGGTGTCACAAAAGTTACGTTTGCCGTCTAGAGAGCGAATATATACTGCGTACTCAATGTTGGAACAGGATTTGTAGTTTAATTGCTATACATGGATTTGGCCTGAATGAAAAACTGACCCGTTACTGTTTATTTTACAACCGGAAATGTTGCATCAAACAAAAACAACAAAATTAAAAATATATAATATATAAATACATCAATAAAATCGAATACATATGTGTCTAAAATTTAAGGCCTCAATGAGGCATCAGAAATTACATCCGCGTTCAATTCAACTCCATACACAGGCAACAATGAAGACAAGCATGCAGAAACTTTGAGTATATTCCACCAGACCCAAACAGGTATTAAAAATCAAGTACATCAACGCCTCTGTCATTTGAGCAAAACTCATTCGATATAGTAGTCGTGACAACAATTAACTTCTAACCGTGTTCTGCTGCAATTTATCAAGTTTTGATAAAATTAATGTATTGAGTCGAATTTGATTCTGGCGGAGTCGAATTTGACTCATTTTGTGTTGTCCCGTAGAGCCTATTTCAAAGAGTGTCATAGGTGTAAAAGCAAAATGTAGGGGTTACCGACCCCCCTGAGCTCCTGTCGATTTCAGGAACGTCACGCAGAACGAGCGGAGCTTTCTCTCATTAATATTTACTGCCACATTAAGGGTCCTTGAATTCGCGGGGGTTCTGAGAGTGGCAGTTCCTGATAGAAACTAAAAAGACCCAACCGCACTGTTTGTTCTGATTTGAAGTTCAATATTTTACATGCAAAATTAATAAAAACTCCCTCCCATTTCAGTTATGTGGGTACAGGTAAGAAAGCACTCGCTGAGGCTTAGGCATACACTTTGACTTAGGCTTAGGTTTAGAATAGACTTAGGCTTAGGTTTAAAATAGACTTAGGCTTAGGTTTAGACTAGGCTTTGGCTTACGCTTAAACTCTTGGTACAGGAAACAAAAGATCAAAAGCTGGCGTGCCTGTGGTCAGTTGTGAATCTACCAACATACCATAAAACATGGCTAAAACCACGCCGCTCTTACCTCACAAATTAGCTAACAGAGCATACAGCGATGTTTATGATGATCCCATATCATTTTGTGCAGCACCTATCTCATATCTGGTTCAGTAGTTGTATTAATATGCGGCTTCAATTGGTCCGAGTTTGATTCCACGTTACGAAATGTACTTATAAACTCGATGTGAGCTATAGAATTAAGTTTAGTAAAAGGATCAAAGTGCAGAACACTGCGGTAGCAGTAGCCTAAACCTAAAAGTGGAAAACTGGGCTTTATGCCTGCGCAGTTCAGTTGTTTGAAAATACTGAAGCTTTTCTATGAAAGCAGTGCCCGATACAGGGTTCCAACCAGAATGCAGTCGAAATTAAAATTGTTTGTCAAAGAGTAGTCAAAACCAGAACCGATATTGTAATTGTGGCTCCAATACTCAGTTTATTGTTAAGGAAAGTATTTCGAAAAAGTATTATCCAACTGTTGTTCGACTCAAAATTTTATATACGTAATGCGGAAAAATCTGAACTTCGGCATAGAAATGATATATGGCCTAAAATTTGCCGGCAATTCAGCAAAAAATCGGGATTTTGTTGAAACCTTGGACCGTATTCTCAAATGTGTGTAGCAACTATCTCCAGTTTATGATAGCTCTTGTAACTTTCGAACCAGTGAACACTACGCTCAAGATTCAGCAAATCGTATGAGTTGATTTACTCTTGCACCAATTGGAATTGATCAATTGCAATAGTTAAAGAGTTCGAAAACTAATTATTAACGGTTGATAGGTGCTATGTCTGTTGTGATGTTATTATTTATTCCATCGTGGATGCAGGGGCATATTAAAGGCGTAGCTAGTACTAACGCGTTGAACAAGAAATTTCGCATGTGTAATAATTTTATGTTGTAAACTGTGTGATATTAAGCATCAGACATTAAAATTGGAAACGGCAAGGGCGTCAGTATCGCCCACATATTTTCTAAAATGAAAAGCCAAAAGTTAAATTCCTGTTCTTGTTATTGTTCCTTGCATTGACATGATATTAATATTAGACGAAAGACGCCCCCTTGTAGGAAATAACCCCTGTTTAAATTCTTTATACGATCAAATTTCATAGCACGGCAATATAATATTACATTCGCGGATTGTTAAATGCGGACATAATGGTCAATCCTATTCCGATATGTTTGCTTTCACGCTTAAAAGGGAAAAATGTTGACACTAGAAAGTCACGAGCCCCATTCAGTTTAGGTTATGATTACATGCGTAATTTTTCAAATAGTTGTGTCTTCACATTTTAAGAATTTGTATCCACCCCTAGTAAAGTAACCATTAAATTATCATCGCAAAACAGTAGGTATTTGAAATTGTTAAGAGAATGTTTAGATTTTCATGATCAACGAACCCTTATAAATTTGAACATTTAGTGTTTATGCAGCCGTTACAATCATTAATGCTGCAGTAAGACTGGGATAGATTTCTTTCTTCGTAATAGTTCTTGATGATATGTGCCGCGAAATGTTTGTATACAAATTACGTATTTTCAGAAGAACGATGTAGATATGTGATTTTTACAATGCCATAGCGCTAAAATAGATATTTGCATAGCATAACATATGTAACTAGTATATATAGCTACATAAAGTTCACGATATGTCCCTAAAGCGGTATTGTTTGCGCTGGCGGTTCCTGCTATGGACAAAGAAATTTGTTGTAGTTATTATATTATTTGGCATGTTTTGTTTCTTAGTATATTCACATTCCACAGTGACATACCAGGTACATGACTTGTTTTGTTGAGTTCATTTTGTGTGAGTATCGAACACTATTTGGTCTTGTCGCGTTTATGTTTGCATAATTGTGTTTGGGCACCGAAGCAGAAAGAATGTTTTGGGATAATCTTAGGGTTCAACAGTAGTTTATGTAAGGAAAAGGCAAAGATGGAATAGTTAAGTTGTACTGAAAAATACGTTGTTAACAAATACATGTGCACACAATTGAACTTTATTAAATATCAGATTAACAATCCGTTAGTTTTTTACGTTTCGGATTCGTTGTAACGTTAATTCTCATGGCTGATCTATGTTTCAAATTAACACCGTATTAGAGACAGTTGTTAACTTAGGGTGCATCTGCTTATGTAACCAATGCAATGATTGACATTAATATTTCGAAGGGACTTGCCAAAATCTTTGACAACCTAATCTTTACGAACCAGGGCCTTTAGTTAGAGTAAATTGTGTAGTAACCATGTTAAATCGGTTATCACGTACGTAAACTGCAAAATAAACACAGTGACGTTACCGTAGGTTTGAAGTGAAGGATTGTAGTATGTCATGGACATGCTTGTACCGAGGACTCATTATAGGCTCGTGTTTCCGAGCGAAACGTGAAACATCCGAAGGACATAATGAAACGAAAAGCTCATAAAACTTCGCACGAACAGTATCGTGAACGTCTCGAAGCGAATCGTATCAAATCTGGTGATGGAAAAGATGAACGTGGCAGCAGAGTTAATTTGGGACACTCAAATAGTATTATGAAGAAAGGCACTTTTGGCAACTATGAGCCAGATGAACATCCCGAAGTAGTTATGAAACAGCAGTACCCAGGTATGTTAAAGGAAAAACCGTGCTTAGTTTAGCTTTGCAAATGCATTGAAAGAAAAATTGGACATTCCTCACATACACAACTTTTTCTGGTTGAATTGTACAATAAGCGCAATTTGTACTGGTCACAATACTTAGCTGCTAAGTAACAGGTACCTGTATAAACAAGCCATATATACTAGGTTGAAAAATTTTATAGTGTTATATATACTGTGCTGTAATTGCGCCATATTTTTAGGTCATATCATGGGGGCTCATTACTGGCGGCGGGCCCCTACATGGCCAAACCCGCCTGTCTAAACCGGAAAAAATTCTCCTAGGACGCTGCCTGTGAATTTTATACATGATGCACCCACGCAAATGAATCGAACTCCGTAGAACGATTAAAAACGACTTTAGAGATTGAATTGAAATCTTATTAACCCTTTTAAATAAGTTTCTAACAAGTGGAATCTATTTCTGGCCATAGAAACTGTTTTATAACAACGGGAACGGGAAAAAGTCCAACAAATACGTAGGTAGCTGATATTGTCAAAGGTGTGCAATTTTATACCGGCGAGTAACAGTTATATCTATTATTTTTATAGCCGCCTTGTTCAACAATCACTCATTTGTTATTATCGCGTAGGGGCAGGGGATCACAAGTTATGATCCTGAAAAACTCAGTGCAAACAGTTGTTGGTTTGACGAATCGCTGTTGATCAGCACGATATTTTAAAAAAATTTAAACTATACAAAGTTAATTTTGTGTGCAAAATTGAAGGATGGTTAGTCGGTGTTTAGTATACCGAAAACTTGAATTGTGATTTCTGCTAGATAACTGTAGCTTTAATGTGGTAGTGTTGGACACAACGCTTCGAAATCTGTAAGATAACACCTCGTTTAGTTACCAGTATTCTTATGGAATTCACAATCCACACTCATGACGTCGTTTTTGTTTTAGGACAAAAAGGTTCTGGAGTAACCATGGATTTGAATTCTGCGAAAGTCCGATCTGCAAACAGCAAATATGGCTTTAACACTGCTGCGAGTGATTTGATTCCGCTGAATCGATCTATACCAGATAGCAGACCTGGCGAGTACGTTTTTAAAGAGCGGAATTTAATTTTGCTTACACTCGACTGGGATTTCGATTTTCATTTGCTGGTGGTTTCTAGGAAATTACTAAAGATCTATGTTGTGAATACTAGAAATAAAGACGGAAAATTGTGAGCATTGCCCAAAACGTGATATGCGATTTGATTTATGTAAATAAGCACAATGATGTTCGATCCACTGCGAAAAAGTCGACGTTTTTTGCGAAATGACATGAACTAATTGGTAATGAACATTGCAAACAAAATCAGTTTTCTTTCATATTATAGAACACTAGCGTACGTACGTCCACTGCATTTGCTGTTTCAAATGAAACAGTTAAGAAATCAGGCTATAACCATCATTTGAAATTATATACTTTTAGATGCAAGTTTTGGCACTATCGACAAGAGCTTCCTACTGCGACAGTTTGCGTTGTGTTTCATAACGAAGGTTGGACACCGTTACTAAGAACTGTGCATTCAGTAATCAATCGTTCGCCAGCGCACTTGCTAAAAGAAGTGCTATTGGTAGATGATTTTAGCACTTTTGGTGAGCAAAACGCTATGTTTTATGTGTGGAGTGTCTGTGTCCTTTAAAATCCTTCACTACCCTTGACTTTTTGAAACGACTTTAATTGCGGGACGGTTATCTTAAAACCCCTTTTATTTGGTCTAGTAACGCGCTTGGCGCACGCCATATCTCACAAGTATCGAGCCACTTGGTTTTAAGATGTGATAACGATAAGAATATTTGTACGGTTTTTTAAATAAAATTCAACAAAGTTTGTTTTGCTTTCAAAGTACTACAGTGCAGTAGATCGATTCACTATAACCTGTAAAGTAACATATACAAGGTGTAACGATGTAAGTTTGACGTTAATAGAAATCTCATTTAAGATGAAATTGTGCTTAAAATATTTTTTCGGCATTTAGTAGAGTTTTCATTAGATACCGCGCTATTCAGTGGTATATGTCTGTTGAGCGATCTTTTATTGGTTACTAGATCATCTGAAACAGAAACTCGAAGATGAAATAATCAAATTTAACGGTAAAGTTCGCTTGATTCGGAATAAAAAACGTGAAGGATTAATTGGTTCTCGAAGCATTGGCGCACAGGCGGCAAGTAAGGAGGTTTTACATCGGATTTTACTGTAACAATGTTGGTCATGTTCACAGCGCTAAATTTGGCATAAGCGCCTAGCTTGTCTATATTGATAAATTTGAAATTGACTGGGTTTCAGGCACAATTTGAACTTTTGCAGTTAGATCGTATTCTTATTTTTCCAGTTTAATGTAACGAGGGCTTTTCAGTAACGTTCCTTTATTTATAATAGGCTTTATACATTCTTTGAAAATCCTTCTTTTGAATCAAAACTAACATAATGTTGTGCTGATTTTAGAAGGCGATGTTGTTGTGTTTCTTGATGCGCATTGCGAAGCAAATGTTAACTGGTTGGTTCCGCTGCTAGCACCCATTGCTGACAATCCGTAAGTTGTACGATCGTCGTGTTCATGTTGTAGTATCAAATGATTTACATGTTTCACAGAGTTCGTTTTTCGCAATCAGCTCCAATTCAATTAGATTGGTATTAAGTTACTTGCTAGTTAGACATCATGGTTGGAACGGAATTCGGGTTCCGGCTTTTTTCACCTTTCGGTTCTGGTTCCGGTAGATTTTTTATAGGAAATAAATATTCCGGTATATTACATTTTTTATAAGTGGATATGAAAATTAAACGTTTTGCTAAAAAATGCCAATAAAAATATAGTAGATTAGTATAGTATATAAACCATGACAATCGTTAAAAATAAACCATCGAAGGTAGATTTAGCTTACGTGGATAACGAAAATCTAAAATACAGAAATATAAGTGAATACCTATTTTCAAGCAAGATTATTTCACTAATAATACAGCAAAAACAAAATCAAAATGAAATTTCGGTGGTATGTGTTCAGGGAACGAGCGAATATCCGGTTCTGGTGTAATATCCGGCAAAAAATCGACATCCGGGTCCGATATTCGGTATAAATCTACTGGATACCCAATATTTGCGGTGTGGTTGCAGATATTATAAAACTGCTTTTTATATGTCGAAATACTAGACATTTTGCAGTGGCTGTAATTTCGGGCAAATCAAGAGTGGACACTCACATGGAATATATATTTTTGCACGACTCAAATACTTCCATCAGCGCACAAATTTATATCCTACATCCGGTGAAACATCCGGCTCCGTTTCCGGTACAAAATTTGCTACCCGGTTCTGGTATCGGAAATTCAATATCCGATTGATCCCTGCATATATTTTCCGGTTCCGGTAAATTGTAATTCCGGTTGCACCCTGTTAGACATATATAGTTTTTGTTTTGAAAATGTAAATTTTGATGTTAGTAATGGTTTTAATTTTGTTCGGTAAAATTTAAAATGTGTATCTATTTTAATATAAAAAAGCTCCGACCCTGTTACCATTCCTTGGAATGTAATGAATATTGCGAATAAAATGACAGGCAATCTGTTGTGGCAAATATAATGCTGCTGCTGTTTCTACTTGTTATATCAGCTGTTTATTGATAATTGTTTTTGAACAATCCGTGAATGTTACGTTTTTGTTTACAGAAAAGTTATGACAGTGCCGTATATTGATGGTATAGACATGAATACATGGGAATATCGCAAGCAGTATTCTTACTCCCGTTCAGGTATATAAAGTGTGTTTGTTGTTGTTAATTTGTTTTATTTGTAGCACGGAGTGTCCAAGTGTCCGAATCTTTTGAGTGTTTTGAAAAACTATGAATTTGAATGTTACCCTTGAAAACTTTTGAATTTCTCTGCGGCAAAATCACGAACCGGACACCCTTATAGTAAAGGTAGCTCAATTTTAATTTTTTGGCTTTTCGATGTCTCTATCAATCATCAAGTCTTGAGCACAGTTATGTTCAGTCTGTGAATATGTAGCTCGTTTAACAACACATCGCTACTTGCTCTATGCGTATGTCTTTAGTCATTTAGAAAATTAATGAAAATCCAACACAGCAAGTTGTTTGACCTATGCTGTTTGTGTCGAATAACTGTGGCAATTTCTATTATTTTCAACTAATGCAGTTCTGTGACGCTGGTTTGTAGGTTTATTCCGTGGTATTTTTGAATGGGGTCTATTATATAAAGAAAAAGAAATGCCTGAAGCAGAAGCACAAGAGAGGAAGCATAAGACAGAACCAGTGAAGTATGTTTGTTGATATGTTTACAGTCTGTTATTTTGCGATTTAGAAAGATTGACATCTGTTGCACCAAAAAATGTATAATATGTTGCTATGTAAGATTATGAAATGGAACACATTCATTATCTTTTACAAATTTCTTAAACAAATTTGCTGTATAAGATTTTAATTTAATCACTGCAACGTGGTTTTTGTACGCTTCCCCTCATGGCTTGCATAAGTCTAAGTCTGTGTCTAAACCTTAACCCGAGACATCGCAGGCTTTTGTATGCTTCTCCTCGTTTAAAACTCAGGGCAGTGGGGAGAAGTTTACAAGAGCATATTATGGCGTTTTCACTCAGATATATGTCAGACTGGTCATAACTGTGGGCTAGTTCAAAGATTAAAAGCAACATTTGCAGAGGGGTGGGCCGATGGTTACCTTCGGTAAAAACTATCGGATCCATATAAACGGATATATTGTATCATTATTTTTGTTTCGTTTGTACCAATTGCTAGAAATGTTACTACCTTTTAAGCTCAGAATTGTTTTATGCATGTTTGTTCTATATATATTGACTGAATTGAATTGTACAGGAGATAATAAAAGTTGCATACGCACATAACTACAAGGAATTCTACCAGTTAGCTACACCGTCGTCAAGTTTGAATTATTGCTATAATACGCATAATCGTACTCCGGTTTCAACACATCTGTGAAGTATACGGTTCCGATATTTTTTGGTATAAATCGTTAGTTTGCAATAAAGCTCTTGTATTAATTATCTCGCATTATGTTTTCACATGAAGCGTCATTCGGCTGTCGTACGTGTTGTAAAACATAAAAAATCATTAGTTTTCAAGTAAACTTGGTTACAGAGCGCCTACGCACGCTGGTGGACTATTTGCAATTGACCGTAAATGGTTTGCTCAACTCGGGTACTATGATCCTGGTCTTAAGATATGGGGCGGAGAAAATTTTGAACTGTCTTTCAAAGTAAGGCCCATAGCTGATTATCGTCGTTTCAATTCTGTCTACATCACTACTCATAACTGAAAGCAGTTTTATTGTGATATTTGTAGTTTTATTTCTAGGTGAAAATTTATTTATCATTAGTTGAATAAGTTTTTGCAAAGATTATCAATTTAAAATTGGTCATTTTAAACTGTGCTAAGCAAAAGCAATATAAGTTATACGTGTCTAATGTTCAATTGACAGATTTGGATGTGCGGCGGTGGCATTTATTGGATTCCGTGTTCGCGTGTTGGGCATGTCTATCGCAACTTTATGCCTTACGATTTTGGAGGCCTTAAAGGACCAATAGTTTCTTTGGTAAAGCGATGAATTTGTCTTCTAGTCTTGATGAAATACTAAGTTTTGTTGAGGTCCTGTGTTTTGGTAAGAACCAGATGCATTCATGTATATTTAATATATTGTTTTCATTTCTGAATAAAGGCGCCTTCTACTATTTATTTCAGTATCTCTAAGCACTCAGTTTTAAAGTTGTAATAAGTCTTGAACAGCGTCTGTTGCGCTATGTTGAAGTTTATATCAAACGTGTGTCAGCTTTTGCGAAAAATACGGACGTGTCAGAAGTCTGCAGATTTTGAGTTGAAATTGGTAAAAATAAAGATCTGGATAACAAGAAGCTAAGGTTAATGTATATTGCACAGCATTTTGGGTTGACACTCGGAATCATTTAATTAATGTAGGGTCAAAAACTGCAATATGGGAATATTTTCAAAATTTTGAAGCTTGGTTTAGCTGCTGGATTTCGGTTTTGAAGAATCCCGCACGGTTGTTCAGTAATTATTATGTCCGGGTTATCGTAGGGTGGTGCTATACTTTTTGATTGTTTTAATGTCGTCCGGCACCGTATGGTTACGAACGTGACTTGTTGCATGGCATAGCATGTTTTGTAAACAAAAACGGCGCCAGTATAGCGCCACGCTAACTTTGGTGTTGTCGTGCAAAAATGAATGACATGTGTAATGCTTCAGAATTATAAACGTGTAGCAGAAGTGTGGATGGACGATTATAAGGAATATTATTATCGTCGAGAACCGTTTATTCGCGCTCACGACCCCGGAGATTTGAGCGAGCAACGCGCGTTACGAGAACGCAACCAGTGTAAATCGTTCAAATGGTACATTGAAAATGTTGCCTATGACATGCCTGACTTGTATCCTTACTTACCTGCAAACGCATTTTGGGGAGAAGTAAGTAGTTAAAGTGTCGATATTTTTATGTATTGTGTGTACAGTTTCCCTCTCAACAGGATTTTTGCCGGGGCTCCGGTGCCGGTCCAACCAACGCCAAGGGGATGGTGACTAAATATTGAAAATTCGTCGAGTCACGAAAAACAGTTTTTTATGCACAAATATTGAAGCATCAATAATATAAATTATCATTGTTTAAATTCGCAGATATTGTGTTTGAATTTGGACATAAGCGTTTTGTTATAGGTTCGTAACGACAATACAAATTTATGTCTAGATATAAAATTACCTGTGCCTGCTCCAATCGTTGCATCTGGATGCCATCATAGTGGGGGGAATCAGGTTAGTTCTTGTTTGGACGCTTATAACTCTCATATTATGTGTATATTGCATAAGCTGGATTGCACTGCAATTTCTGGTTTAGCCGAAATTCCTGAAAAAATTCTATTCATGTTTTAAAGTTTCGAAAGGAACGTTCAATTGCTGCTTAAAGTTTGTCCTTGCTAGTCGTGTCACAGATATTGCATCTATGAGTGTTGATAGGTTGTCACAGTAGCTTGTAACTTTGAGTCTTGCTTAGTGCACTGTGTTACGGTAATTCCGCAGTAATTAGTGTGGTTTACAGCGGCAAACAAACAAACAAATAACCACAACGATCCCGTCGTTCACCAAGAACAGCATAATAGTAAAGACTTACAAACTTGATCCAATAGGTTTGGTCTTTAAATGTTTTACTTATCCGTACTTCGTGTTTTAGTTGTTCCGACTAAACACCGAAGGTCAGCTGGCATCTGGCGAATGGTGCATTACTCCCAAAGCATATGCAGGATCATTGATTGGTAATCATTGTACATTTGGAACCGTGAACGGACCGTGGCAGTATGACCAGGTATGTTCAAATATTTGAAACCGAACCACATAAGTCGTTTCTTCAAGATAGTAAGATTAGGCATAAATTACAAGAGTAAAATATAATGATGAGGCTTGTTCATTCAGTTTCTGGTCGTGTGATATATTGCTGTTCGTAAAACATTTTTTAGACCAAACAGACGTTGACCGACAAGAAATCAGGGAAATGTTTGACCAGTGTTGACGGGGGTAAAATATTGTTACAAGACTGTGACCCAAATGCCCAAGACCAAAAATGGAAGTTTGATAATACCAATTTAAGTATATAATCTGGATTAGATGTAGAATCGTGTTTTATCAATAGTACATAACGTAAATATTCTATAATTTTATAATTTTAACTTAACATAATATATACGTATTGTATTCCTAGTCTGTGGTAGTCTCTTTGATTTGTGAGGTTAAAATTATTAGAATGTGCGACAATTCGTCGTCCGGCAATATGCTGAGTTTAAGCGCAATCCTAAACATACATAGTCTAAGCCTAAGCATAATGATGGGTGATATGTCTTGCAAGAATGTTTTGTTGTCACATGATGGATATTAACTAAGAATCTGGGTACGGGTGACGGACGGCGCCTTACGAATGACAGACAGCCCCGGACGTCAAGTATAGCGCAACACTTAGCCAGTAGCTCATCATTTGGTTTTATGTTGCCACGTAATATTAATAAGTTTCTAAGGCAACTACAGGATAGTTTTTGCCAGCGTGTAAGTTAGAAGTTTATAAAAGCAAATTTACAAATTCTAGTTACTAATTCTTGAACTTTGTATTAAAAAGAGATGGTTACTGTATTCGATCAGCGCTAAATTATTGTAACTTATGACAGGTATGTTATTGTTTATAACTTATTTACTCATTTGATACTTGAACGTTTGCCATGTCAGATGCAAATATTTCAGATGACTCTGATAAAAGTGTCAGTTTATTTAATGACGAATATAATTACGTACTTTAAGGTGAATAAAATTTACGAATTTTCAATCTGTTTAGCAAACAATAATGGTTTCTATTCATATTTTTTTGGAACTCTGGTTCAGTTTTAAAACAGTGGCGTTCCAAGTTTTTGACAGCTTTCCCCCAAAGTCCATGCGTAATACCTTCAGAATAAGAAAATGGTGAAAATTTTCCCGAGCCAAAAAACACCTAGTTTTGTTTAATAAAACGAAATTGGGAATTTACTGCTAAAATGTCGTCCGTATAAAATGTTTTTGAGAGGCTCATCCGATTTATCGGGTATGGGACCGCTAAGCACGACAGTGGTTTAGAATCATAAAATATGGCTGTTGAAATTTTAAATTCACCGTGAAAACTATTGACAGTTGTTGAACTAAATATTTGTGTATAAAAGTTATAAGCGATCTGTAGGTTGTGTTGTGATTATGTATATACTGCAAACACCCATGTGATAATTGTGCTCGTTATGCAAACTTTGGATAATATTTTTTGTCTTTCAGTTATGCACGCCTGCAGTGTTTAACTGCAAGTGTGTTCATATATCTGTAGCAATGATTTGTTAAAATTACCTATTTGTTTATGCTAACTGTTCTTTTTCATTTGCGCAACTTACAAATGTGATTAATGCAAAAGCTTGTACGCGTAGCTGGAAGTTGTTTAAGAGCTATTTGTGACCAGTTGTAAGCGAAGGTCAGTATTTCATAGTCAATTCTCTGAATCTTTAAGCTGGAATACTTTAGCAAATGTGATAGAAAAAATTAAAAAAGAAGTTAGTTTTCGTTTATCATTGGCCGAAAATTTAAGGAATAATTTAAGACGAGTTAAAACAGTAGGGAACTGTTATTTTGCTCTGCTTGTTCCTCCTTGGTTGCACAGGCAATTTTATACATGCTGTAATAATCTTTCTGACTAAGAGGGTTTCCGTTCGCGTGGCCGCTATGCTATAGATATGGCAGTTAAAAGGTCGTTACGTTTTGGTTATGAGATATTAAAAGGTTATCTTCATTTCTCGAGCGTTATATTATTTAGACAACACTTTGTAGGTTTACTGTTAAAACTTAGTTTCTCTAAGATTTCCAAAATGTATATATAGAGTCCAAAATTGATTGTGTAAATGCTTCCTGTACCAAATTAAGTTTGGTTAGTGATGTTACCGATACGGATGTTTCAAAGTTTGGGAATGCGGATTTCTGGACTTCAAATCCGCAAATGCTAATTTTTTCCAATGCTGGTTTCCAAGATTTCAACTTTGATCATCATAGTGTCACACGTTGTAATGCACGAACATAATTGAGTTTGAACTTTTATTATTTAGTCAGTCCAATCTACAGCTGGTGCACATCATGGTGTACGTAAAATTGCCAAGTGTGTGAGGGGTTTGGATGGGCACAACACCTATGAGAACACGATAAACAACTTCCCAAGATAAAACCATCCATCGTCCACATAAACTCCTTTTTAAATTACGTTCTCATGCGGGCTGCCGCCCCCCTGAACCCCCCGCAATTTTAAGGGACCTTAAGCAGGATGGGGGCTACAGTCCCCCAAACCCACCGCATTAAGCGACTATCACACTTAAGCTGCAAGGCTTTTTGAATGAAACAATGAATTGTTTTGCTTGGGGGTTTGGGAGTCGACAGCCCCTTGAAAATGCAATTAAAGAAAATGTTTTTTATATGAGTAAGTTTCTCAAGTGCGCGGGAATCAAATGTACCAATTTGGCTACAAAGGGGCAAAGCATTCTTGCATCCGCCTGTCTATGGTTCCGTCAATCCTACCACCGAACCCAAGTATACTCCTTAACTTTTCTCAGGGTATTTAGATTTCACAAGGAAAATTGGCGTATGACCCGCAATACTCCTAGCTTGGGAAATTGGGATATTACCCGGAAAATTAGGAATTTGGGATTATACCCGGGATATTGCGATTTTGGGAAACTGGGATATTACCGAGGAAATAGGAGGGACCTGTTCTATACATAGGCCATTATGTTTATCTTTAAGGGACGGACAATCTTTGATAAAGTATACTGGCCCATGTTACTTTAAGGGTGGATATACAAATTACCACTTTGCTTCACCTATGGTTCCGACAAAATATGCTTACCTCCGGCTACGTTATACTTATAAAATCTGGTTGCGTACTGCTTGAAGGAAGCAGCGCTGCAGACCAATTTTATGCTAGGATTCTTACCTCTAAGACTGTAGTGGAAGGCGTTTACTATTCTCGGCGAAGCAATAGCAATTTGACACTCGTGTCGCATTCGACTCTCATGTCTAGTAGGAAGTTTGTGCTATGCATTGCAACTGCTAATTACTATACACTTTGGTGGCGGTTCTTGGGGGAAAGAAATGTAATTGCTCTTCACTTTTTTAAACATGGCATGTTGCCGACGATGAACTGCTTAAGAGTACTGTTATCTGAAATTCCAGACATTTTAGTCTTGAAAATTCAAGAAATTTAAGAGTCTTGAAATTTCAAGGCTATGGTTTTGAGTGTAGGGGCAAATTGCCAATTTTACCACACTTTTTATAAAATGAGCATTTTGCTCTCCCCAACTTTTTTGGATCTTAACTTTGCAAATGCCAGTATATAAATCCAATCAACCGCGTATCCCGAAAAGAATTTTGCATAAATTTAATTGGCCTAAAACTTGTCCACCGCTTTGCTTCTAAGATTTTTTTACCAGCTCCACCGCAAAAATTTTTCTGTCATCAGTCATATCAAAATGCAGTCTGGGCGCTGGATTTTCCCCACATTCTCTAACGAATCCAAGCTTTAGCCACATTGGCCTGGGCTCCCCCAGCAGGGATCAAGGGGGCACAATGGTACGTAAGTATATTATGTGTAGCTTTAGCTAAAAGTATTCTACATTATACTTAAAGTTTGGTATCTTCACGTGAAATGAAATGTCCCAGTATAAAAAGTGTCAACCTTGCTTGTAAGTAATATAAAGTGCGCGTGCTCATGCTGAAAATATTTTAGCTTCCTTAGCATGGAAAGATAACTACGGGTTTCATTCCCAATTCAGTATGTAGGCCTATTGGGTTTTCAAAATATGCTCGCTGTATAAAATAATGATATCTCAAAAAGTACTTGAAATCAAAGACGTATGCAAGGCAGGATAGAAAGGGAGGTCCATGTATAGAACAGGGCCGGATCGTTTTCCGAGGGGCTATAATGGAGTCAGTCTAAGCTTTAGACTAGTTTTTTTGCTTAGGCTTAGGCTTTAGGCTTAGGAATATGCTGATCCTTAGGCTTAGGCTTAGGAATATGCTTATACTACTGTTCCGGCCCTGTTCTATACATGGGCCGCGCTTTCCATAAAGTTGTGTGTTGGGTAGTAGGTTCCTGTGTAAACACATACAAGCAATTTTTGAAGTTTTATTGTGAAGATTTCTTAACCAAGCTGCGTCCTGCTTGGAATACAAAGAAATCTTATTCGGGTTATTAAGCAAGGTGTAAACAGATTGTAAAAATAACGGAAACAGATTGCGATCAAACTACCGGAAACCGGCAACGAATATTGAAGTATCAAAGATGTTTTATTTTTCTGCCAACAGAATTGAGGTGTGCAAATATTGGCCGAGTTTTGTATAATTTTGAAGAAAAAAATGGCTGATGCACTTAAATTTTTAAGATTTTGAATGATTTTTGTAATTTTTATTTCACTTCAAACAATTTCTGATTACCATCTGTAATGAAAAATGCGAGATATATACGCAGTTTATTAATTAATTTCGAACGTAAAACTAGCCGAATTTCGGGTATTTCTATTGCGGAAACGAAAACGGACACAAATTTTTACTGGAGATGGACACCGATTTTAACAGGAAACCGAAACAGATATCCAGTCACACTGTGTGGCTAAAGCCTCTTAGTGTATATTATGTGTTTTGCTGTTGGTGTAGAACGCACGCATTTATAGCGTTCTGGGTTGTGTTGGTTGAGCAGGTATTCGACAGTTTTATATGCTCTGTAACATTGGAGGGCTGTGCATCCCAATCTGAACGTTGATGGGCTATGCCACCCCCAATCTAAACTTTTGAGGGGTGGCAAGTTCCCCATCTGCTACCCACTTCCGGCGCCTATGCACACGGCCAAGTTTTAGAACGTTTTGGATCCACTGCTCGTACGAGCATTTATACCACGAGTTCAGTTCTTGACATTTAAGGTTTAGGTTTAGCGAAAGGTTTCGACCAGTCTTTAGGCTTCGTTGAAGCAGTATAGGGTTTATGGAACACTTGAATTTGTAAATTCTTCACCGTTTTCGCACATTTGATTATATGGTCACCTGTATTAACAAAATGGTGTCATTTAAGTTGGCATATTTATGTTTTGAATGAATTAAAATACAAAAAACCAAAATGAAACGCAAAAGACCAGCAATGTTTCTAGTTTGGTTTCTGTAAAAAGCAAAACTGAACAGAATACAGTTTCTCTCAATGAATATGCAGCAGCTTTTACTAGAACGTTCTACCAGTATAGTATTGAGCCTAGATAACAGTACCCAATTGTCAGTATATACCTTTATAGCTGATATTGTTTTATTTGAACACTGACAGCACTATATACCTGCTAGCAGCAGCTTCTACATAAATGGTTCGCATCACAATACAGACCAGAAAAACCCAGGGAAAAGGTGTTTTAGTGGTGCCTTGTTGTTTTGCTGACAAATTTTTGTTTACTAATTTAGCTGTTGCACGTTTTTTTCACCGGATTGTTTGCACTGCAGGCTGATGTAAAGATAATAGATGGAGCGTTTTTCTGCGAGACTGCAATAGAGTCACACAATTTCCGTATTTCCATATAACAGAAAACAAAACCTACACCGATTTTTACCACCAATGGGAAGAGTATCCGGTTACCCAGTGGATACTTTTGCTCATTTCTTGCTCTAGTATACTATCCTAACCTGATTAATTTTTTGCGTTGCATCAGCAAGATTGCGGTTTTCACATCCGCGCTCAACATTTAACTCTGTCAGTGTTGTCTACTGCATTGTCTGCGTTTGTTTTTTTTATACAAACATTTCAAAATTGAAAGGCAAAACAAAACCAAAATGTCGTTGTCTTGTGTGCGTAAGATGCTTGTTTTATATTTGTCTTTAAACAAGGGCAAAGTTTCCAAGCGTTATCGCACAAAAATGTGAAATATTTTGATTTTATATTTGATGCTTTATTTTCACACCATTTTTTATGCGGACTTAGGCTCGTATTGTCAAACATAACACCTCTTCACAAGCCTCAAGCTAGCACTAAGTTTTCAATTTAGCGGCCCATATATAGTACCGGGGCTTCCTGTGTCCCTGGGTGGCAAACTTGTGACCAGGAGCGCAGTCTGGCCACTCCTGCATGACGGCTAGGAATTCCGCTGGTTTGGTAGGAAAAATTACAACTACAACAATCAAACGTATTTGAACCCCGCCATTTATAAGCTACTCAAGCTGTGACTAGAAAACAATCCCCAGCCAAAAAGCAGCTTAGGCTTCGCTTAGATTTATGTGTTTTTGTCGCTTAGCGTTTTTATTATCTAAAATCAGACCTATAATAGCAATTGTTGGAGTGAGCACATTTTTTGGATGGGCTGAACTAAATATGATCAGCCAATTTTGCAATTTTGCCATTTATCAGATAATATGTCTAAGAAAAATCGCAAAAGAATTCTATTAATGTAAGGGTAGTTAAAAGCGCACTAAACTGTATTCGCAACTGTCGCAGTTAATGTTTGGTTTAGATGCGGTTTAATGATACACAAATTTCTGTATAACAAGAATTCAAAACATTTCTAAGATGACACAAGTTTTTTATTTCGTGGACGTCAGAAATAGGAAATGTTCCGAATTCTTATTTTGTTCCTAACACACCGCAGCTTATAAGAAACCTATACGTGGCACATTATAAAACCGCAAAGTGAACCAGGACCAAACAGCCTGAGCAGGGCCAACTATGCGGGTAGGTAGAATCACAGCTCTCCTGCTGATATCTTACCATTGTCCGACAAAATTACCGACAGCATTAAAATAACTTTTGTTAGGAAAGTTGTGCTTGACTTCACTATAAATATTTCTACCTCCTTTTTGACCCCGCCCCACGCAAATTTTTGCTGATTCTGGAGGAGTGCTCCTCTGAACTTGCAACTCCTGCTGCGCTCTTGTCACTCACCATTTTTCTTTTAAACAGCTTGAAATTGTTTCCAATAAATATGTGTACAGAGTGTCTCAAACGTGCAAACTCTTTCCTGTTTAAAGAAAATCGTTTTTAGCATTTTTTGTTTATATTTCAGGCAGCTAATGCTTCAACTGCGTCAGACCTGTAGCCAGCTCACCTTGCTCGGATGGGGGGGGCTAAAAATTTTTCGGGAGGCGCATACAAGGGTTTCCAATGACTTATAGGCAAGGTGGAAATTTTTTCTAATTTTTCTAAGGGGACACAAATTGTTCTAGGAGGGGTTGAGCCCCCTTGGCCCGTTTCCCTTTGGCTACGGGCCCGAACTGCGTCCAATAAGTTTGTTACCGCAATAATTGTGTTTCTGCTTGCATAAAATTAATTGTCTTGCCAATGTCACGTGAATTGAACTGCAGTATGCTGGATGGCGCGCTTGCAATCCGTAATGAACAGCTTGCAATTCGGACCGGACCTGTCCTGCAGTAAAGTGCCGTCGGTTCGGAAATCTACCAATGTACTTATTAATGGCTCCACTACGTGGACTATTTTTGATTAGCCAACACGTGTTGAGGAACTAAACAGCTCTGATTGCTCAGAAAACGTCAACTGCCATGTTCAACTTTACTTTTCGTTGACAAAATGTTGTTCTACGCAATCGAGGCCAATGCATTAAAATTTTAAACATCACATTTATCAGTCATATGCATGTAGGGCCCGCAGACCAGACCGGTATTTAGCAATATTTTCCATGAATAACAAGCATAACCGTATCTCAAATGTGTATAGCGCCTATTACCAGTTGATGAACGACAGTTAAAATAAGAAGTGTTTAGCTAATGACGAGCTTCTAGCAAACTAAACGCATTTCAGTTCGTCAGTTTGAAAACATATCGCAAACTGGCGATAAAATTGCTGCACTCAGTTCAGTATACAGCTCAAGACTTACCTCGTTTTTTTGATTTGCTTGGCAGTATTGTAGACATTTTAATAGGCAGCTGTTTGTATTTTAAAAAACCTGATGAAATGTATTATAAACCAATTATACTAACATAGCACAACCATAAACTATGATTAAAACGGCACTTACTCGTCTTGTCAATCATCAGTATCATTTACAACGTTACGATGTATTGCAAATGTTTTTGTTATTTACGGCAACGGGACCGTTACAGATTGCAAATATGCTATTTCCTGCGTTTAATAACATTCATCCAGAGTGGCGATGCGTTGGTATGCCTACCGCTAACAACGATTCGGTCATAACTGATCGGTTGAATTCAAATTTTAGCCGTGATTGCTCTGTTTTGGTAAACTGCACGTTAGGTAAAGCATATTTGAACTCAAAAAGTTTTTTTATGAAAAAGTTATACTTACGTATTGTATGATGCAGCCTGCGAAGCTGACTCGATTGCTGTTCAACTATTTACTATCAGACGATTGGTTACTGAGTTATAAGATCAAGTAGCTTATTTGAGGCGCGGTGTCAATGATTGGGATGACGCAAGCTTAGTCGACCGTAACTTGTTTAACTGACGTCTGATTGCGATAAATTTAACACCGATTGACTTTGTCAGCTCTGCATGCGACGTTGATTGGTATATAAATAGACACATAGTTGACAAAAGTTGATCATATAAAGAAGATGGAGCGACTACTAATGTTTGCCTTTAATCCAAACAAGTCACGTTGGAATTGATGTAGAATCTGCCCCAAGACTCTTCTGACTTGCTCGACAAGTAAGGTTAGGCATTTAATTAGCAAACAAGCACCAGAAACTTGTTGCATTGTCATAGTCGGTGACTTCTGAATCGGTTTGAGCCCAATCACGTTACATGCTTGAGAACCCCTGTAGGAAAGAGGTGGCTAATCGGTCCAATGGTATAGTTAGGATAAACTGTTGGTTAATCCTGTCATTTTTTTAATATGGACATTTTAGGCAATGGCTCACAATCGCAGCTTGAAATTCGTAGTCCTTATTTCACACTAACTCAAGATTTAGAGTTGTTCTGTGACCGCGACGCTTACTTGCCAGTCATTGGTTCGCTTCAAATGGTTGGATTATGCATCGGATCTCTCTTCATGGGTACCTTGAGTGACCGTTATGGTAGAAAAAAGATAACCTTGATTTGTGGAATTGGTAAGTTGAATTCGATTGTAGTAGTGGAATGGGTAAGTTGAATTCGATTGTAGTAGTGGAATGGGTAAGTTGAATTCGATTGTAGTGGAATGGGTAAGTTGAATTCGATTGTAGTAGTGGAATGGGTAAGTTGAATTCGATTGTAGTAGTGGAATGGGTAAGTTGAATTCGATTGTAGTAGTGGAATGGGTAAGTTGAATTCGATTGTAGTAGTGGAATGGGTAAGTTGAATTCGATTGTAGTAGTGGAATGGGTAAGTTGAATTCGATTGTAGTAGTGGAATGGGTAAGTTGAATTCGATTGTAGTGGAATGGGTAAGTTGAATTCGATTGTAGTAGTGGAATGGGTAAGTTGAATTCGATTGTAGTAGTGGAATGGGTAAGTTGAATTCGATTGTAGTGGAATGGGTAAGTTGAATTCGACTGTAGTGGAATGGGTAAGTTGAATTCGACTGTAGTGGAATGGGTAAGTTGAATTCGATTGTAGTGGAATGGGTAAGTTGAATTCGATTGTACTATTTAGTCAGTAGTAGTGGCAGGGTTTTGGTCCAGATGATGGTTTCATTCTTGTTTATACATACACGGTTTATTTACGTTCACTTGTAGGTAGCAGAGATGCAAGTGGAACGTGGTGGCATACTGGGCAAGCCGCAAATCTTGGACAATACAGGGAAAAGATTAAAAAAACTTGAATTACTTTCGCTTTTGAAAATTTTACCTCAAATGCGAGCAGAAAATTTTTTCCAGCAGATTAACCATTTAAATGTTTCCTGGTTTGAATTTTAATTGATTGATTTTAGGTGTTTCGTTATTTTCAACAATATCAACGTATTTGAGGACATGGTATACCATTGCGACTCTACGCTGCGTAGTAATGATATTTAACGGTGGTTTAATTGTTGCATCTCAAACACTGATGATCGAAGCATTAAAACCTCAGGTTCGTTTGAACAAAAGCAAGTTCGTTGAAAGATTGAAAGTTGTAAATTTGTGTCTGGAATCAGTGGCGGGCAGAGAAATTTGTCACGGCGGGAGGGGGTCAGGCATATACATTTAATAAAACGCGTTTAGGTCTTGATATATGTAGAATAACTCTTATATACGCAAAAACGGCGGAAATCGCTACAAAACATAAAAATTTCAACTTTGCGCATAAATTTTAGCATTAAATCTATTTTAAAGTTAACAATTTTTTAGCACTTTGAGAAGGGTTATAACGCCCAGACCCCTAAGATTGTACAGGGGTAGCGCCATTCCTGAGGTAATGTAGTCTTAGTGTCATGAAAATAGCGCCGCTGGCGAAATTTTTACAGTGTGACAACTCGTTGCTAGGAGCCATTCGAAATTTAATGTTCGCAAGGTAGGTGGTAGGGGGATCTTACAATCTTGTCAAACAAGCTGTTTCTTCCGAGGGGCGTACGCCCACCCGTCTTCTCCTTTCTGGATTCGCTAGTTGCTAGAACTTGCCAATTTAGGCATGATTTTCTCCGCTGAACCTATGTGCTTTTTGTAACCGCCCTGGCGTGCTGACTGTTGTGTATTTTATGTTTTCACTGTTCACATAGGTATATCTTATTAGCGAACAGGTTGAAGTATAACACTTCCAAGAAATACTATTTTTATTGGCAGTCATTGCTCGAATTTGGGTGTTCTGTCAGGAAGTAAAACGGCCACAAGCAGGGTAGAAAAGTACAACTAAAGAAGCGAAGATCTGCTTAGCGTTATCTTTCTAAGCTTGTGTTTGTTTAGATTTATCCTATTGGACTTAGATATCTCAAAATCCCATCTGAGTTTTCGACTTCCACAATTTGAGATTTAGGTTGTGCCAGATACTGACTGGTTTGCCAGGCAAAGCTGGTCAACACCAAATAAAATTATTTAACTTCGGTTGACAATAGTACAATTATATTATTTTTTGGGAAATTATTTCAGTGCGGATTGCTACCGCTTGTTTTTAAGCGTCATACTGGAAAACGGAGCTATAGTGTTATAGCGTCCCTGGTGCTTGTCCGTGGTAAATTGTGAAATTTCGAAAAAGGATTTGCACGAGCTGTAAAAGTGGAAAACATTAATAAACTAAGCGATCGAGAAGCCGCAAGCGAATTTTAGGGCTACCCACACACTCTTGATTTTGATCCTTGTTCGTTGGCTGAGGCCGTAGTGTTCCCCCTGAATCTACCAGCTGTTTTTATTCACTACCCACATGCGGCAAGTTTTAATCTGCTTGAAGGCAAAAGACCAAACCCAAGGTTCAGTTTATTATTTTCCTGAAGCCAAAGTCTGCTTTATTATCCTATTCCTTTACGTGGGACGATATATTTAGCGAAAGGGAAGGGAACAGGTAACAAGGTACTGCAGCTTATAAGTGATCATTACTGTGCATTCGATTTTCTAGCAAAGAATAATTGCCTGCGCTTTGTTTTGGTCAAGTGGCTACGCACGCTTTATATATGCAATGACAACGTATTTTACTGGCGATTGGAGAAATTCTATTCGTATTGTTAATTATTCGTCATTGCTTGCGCTCAGTGCAAGTACAGTTGGGATTTTGTATTTTGGGCACACATGCCTGCTTTTCTATAGAATTCGCAAGTTCATGCAAATCGCACTCCATACGGGTGTACTTTTAGTTCGTGCTGGCAAATTTTGATTGGTTACTCTGCAGACTTGCTTTCTGAAGACAACCCATGTATAGAACAGGGCCGGAACGTTTTCGTGCAGGGCTGTAAAAGCGTCAAGTTAAGCTTTAGACTAATTTTTTTTGCTTAGGCTTAAGCTTAGGCTTAGGCTTAGGAATAGGCTCATTCTTATGCTTAGGCTAGGCTTAAGCTTAAGCTTAGGTTTAGAATTATGATTTTACCACTGTTCCGGCCCTGTTATACATACATGTGGCAAGAAGAGAATGCTGAGTAAGGCAACGCGTAAGTTTTAATGATTTTGTGCCCCGAAAAATTTTGTTATGACGGTCCAGATAAAAATTGTATGCTTAGGCTAGGCTTAAGCTTAAGCTTAGGTTTAGAATTATGATTTTACCACTGTTCCGGCCCTGTTATACATACATGTGGCAAGAAGAGAATGCTGAGTAAGGCAACGCGTAAGTTTTAATGATTTTGTGCCCCGAAAAATTTTGTTATGACGGTCCAGATAAAAATTGCAAAGGTGGCGCGGCCTTGCTCAAATGGATTTTGACTGCTGAATTTAAAGTATTTGCAAGAATTTCAATTAATAATTTTATTGTACAAAAGACCCACGCGCAATGAACTTCAAAGATAATTGAAATGATTTGTGAGTGAATATCAAATACATAAAGACTCGAAAAGTTTTCTACATTTAGGCTTAGATTTGAGCTTAAGAATATGCTTATACTACTGTTACGCCTCTCATAGGAACACTGGCCAAAAAAGCACAGCGGATCAAGAGAAGGGCACGGGGTGTCCGTCCCCCCGGTCAGAATTTTTTTGTGATAAAATGGTAAGATTCCTACCTTATCAATTTCCCACTCAAAAATTTTTTATAAAAACATACAAATTTTACTCTCAGAAATTTTGTTGCGCTAAAACCTTACACTTTTCCCCTTAGAAATGTTTGGTGATAAAATAGTAAGAACCCTACTTTACAATTGTTGCGTTTCATAACATTTGCCAGCCTGCTCTCCCCTTGTCATAAATTTTTCGATCAGTTTCTGCAAAAAACTATGTATATTATTCTGTACAACATTGGTTTGTTTCAGTATTTTTCTTCGTTCAAGAAAGTGTTTGTTGGCTCAAACAACGGCGTCGATTCAATGCCGCCGACAACGCAGTTCGCAAAATATCTCAACTGAACGGTTTTGAAGTTTGTCCAATCGTATCGTTGTTGCACACGATGAACGAATCCAACTGGGCGTCGAAAACACCTTCAGACAGCAAATCACGGCCTGCAACGACGATTTCGAAACCAAAGCTACACACATATACAGATTTATTCAGCAGTCGTCGGCTTGCGTTTCGTGCATTTTTAGCATCTGTGTTTTATTTTACATGCGCTCATTTGAGTTACGGATTCGATATGAGCTCCGGCAATTTAGCGGGTAACTTTTTTGTTAACCAAACAATCATTGGTTTGTTAGCACAGTTTATTAAACCAGCAGTACTAGTGATTGACGTTTGGCCTGCATTCAATCGTCGCTTGTACCATCAACTTTCACTTGGCGCTGTGACATTGCTGCTGTTTGTTATTGCTATACTTTACGTGGTCGATAGCGGAAGTAGCGTACAAATTGGTAAGCACGGGGGTGTATACAAGAAGAAGAATAAAAGGGATATATTTGTTAGCAAAATTGCCGGAGAGATAAGAAAACCGCATATTTAGTAAGCTTTGGAATAATATCCAGCAAGATTGTGGTTCCTAGAAGTCAGAAATTTCTTTTACTTGAAGTTATTTCCTCCAGACAGTCTCGTAGCCAGCTCACTTTGCTATGGAGCTAAAACTGTTTAGGAGGGGCATACAACGGTTTTTAATGACTTACAAGCAACGTTGAAAATTTTCTAGGGGGGGGGGGGCAAAATGTTTCCAGAGCTAAAAGTCGAGCTACGCCTCTGTTGGTGGGATGGATTGCCGCGCACAGGAGACAAGCGACTGAACACTGTCACTAGACTCAGGAGCCCAAATTGTGAAAATTTTTTGGTACACTTGAAAAAGTTTGTTATTCCCAAACTGTATCCGAAGTACCGACACGTCCCGTTTTAAATTGTTTTTGTCCCAATAACACGTTGTGCAATCTATGGCCCTGCTGGCGAGATAGTTTTCTTTCATTTCCATCGTTTGGTTTTATTAAATTTTCTCAAAGATTAGAACTTCACCTGTGTTTTGAATTTTTGCAACATTTAACCTTGATCATGTAGTCAACAAGAACAACACTACCAAGCTGTACTGCTTCGGCAGCAGTGCCCAGTTGTCCTGTCGTAATTATATAAAATTTTGAAGTCTTCTTAAATCGCATAGATCGCTCGTTTTAAACCTATCGTTGACTGGTAACAGGTGGCATAAGCGTTTAAAGAATAGGGCACATTGGGTGCTACTTCTTACTTATAAAGGCTTAACTATTGTCACAGTGAACAAAGGCGATAAATTCTGTATACTATTCCCGGTATGCTATAAAGCTTGTTCCCAATTTTACAGCCCCACAACCAAAAATTGTTATTTACATGGTACAAGACGATTTATAGGTGGAGTAGAACAAGCCTAGTAAACACATAATTCTTTCAGTGCTGTAGTAAAAAATATTTAGTTTAGAGGTGGTAAAGATGTTCGTAGGGGGCCAACATCTTCCACCCCGCATTAAAAGGGTGGCGCTAGACTTGTTGTGCGGCGCCGTCCATCACCGTTCGTCACCATGCGGTAACATACGTGACTCAGTTACGATACCGCACGGTGATGTACGGAGACGGATGGCGCCGGACGGTGATGGACGGCGGCTGGACGTCAACAAAAGTACAGCGCCTCCCTTTATTTTGAGTATGTGGTTAACGTTCATTTTGTTTTTGTTTTTAAAGCAATCACAGTGGCAGCTATTATTGGTCGATGTATACTCGAATATCAATGGGATGCAGTAATGTTATACGGAACAGAACTGTTTCCTACGGTCATTCGCAACTCTGGTTTAGCATTTGCGGCATTTTGGGGTCGCATCGGTGACGCGCTGGCGCCGCAAGTTGTCTACTTAGCTGAATACTGGACAGCGTGGCCGTTTGTAATATTCTGTACGATTGGCGTATTTACTATTGCAGTGTCGGTTTTGTGGGCACCGGATACGAAAAATCAACAATTATCCGACACTTTGAAACTTGAAAATGATCCAGAAGCACAAAAATTCCAGCTGGCAAAACTTGGCGACGAAGAAGTAGATTAGTATATTCGCTGCGGTGTTGCCTAGGTTGATTTCTTCTCTTCGCCACGGTCTTAAAGAGTTAAGCTGTTTTCTGAGGTTTCCTCTGGGTATAATTAGTTCCTACGATCAAATTTTGAATAGGCTTTATAATGTACTGCAGTGTTTTGCTGCGCATTACGCTTAGATATAATTGCTAATCATCCTCGGTTAATCTTTTGTAATTAAGTGTTTGTGAACTCCTGAACAACAATGCATTAGTTGGAAAATGGCCCGTTCCAAAAATGCCAGCCAGGGGTGTACGTAGGGGGGTATTACGGATATTTTTCGGTGGTGTACGTAGGGGGGATTACGGATATTCCTCGGGGGTGTACGTAGGGGGGTATTACGGTTGTCCATCGGGAAGTCTCTGGAGACGCAAAAAAGTACTTTTTTAAATCGTTTAACCCTCAATGGCCCGACAGTCTA